>PVLD010031289.1:0-15882 GCA_004027595.1 Dinomys branickii | reverse complement strand
AAAAAAAAAAAAAAAAAACCACCCGCGGGTCACGTGATCGACCTCCACCTCCCCGCCCCCTGGACTGGGCGGCTCCAGACAGGGAAAAGGGAGCTCCGAGTCCCAGTTCCCGGGGTGGCCACGCCCCCACCCTAATGAGGTCACGCCCCGTCCGGAGGCGGAGTTACAGATGTCCCGGTTCAGCGCGGGACCTAGCTTCAAAGCAAAGAAAGAACTGAGACTGATTTCAGTGAGATGTGAAAGGAACCCTCGCTCACCACTGATGTATACCAGTAATCCCAGCACTCTGGGAGGCTGAGACTGGGGGATCTCAAGTCTGAGCCCAGCTTGGCCAATTTAACGAGGTAGAGAGACTTGCAAAAGATATAAAAAACAGGGGGGTCTGGGGATTTAGCTCAGTGTGAAGGCCCTGGGTTCAATTTCTAGCGCACGTGAGCACACACACACACACACACACACACACACATACACATACACACAGGTGATTAGGCCCCAGTGAGCCCTTGGGAATGTAGTACAATGAGACGAGTCCTGGCTCCCTCAGCCAGTTTCTTAGTATTGCTCAGTGGGCTTTTACAGACCCTTGTACAAGGCTGTTTGCCATTGTAATAACTGCTCACATTTACGGAGTTCCATGCTTATGTTGTTTAATCTTCACAGTACTGTGAAGTTAAGGACTAGCATTACCCCAATTTTGTAGTCATGGTAACAGACCAAGCCTGTAGAGTTGAGATGCAAACCGAGGCAACTTTAAGGACTTCACTGTCTATCGAGTATATCGATATTATCTCTAGATGAAACCCCATTGTGGACCACCCGAATAAAGAGATGAGAGTGCAATCATGGATCTCAGTTTCCACGTGTGTTCAGTGAGGATGTTGAGAGCTGTCTGCCGGGCATGGCGCACGCCTATCTGCCTGGTGGCGCATGCCTGTAATCTCAGCACTTGGGAGGCTGAGGCAGGAGGATCATTGTGAGTTCCAGGCCAGCCTGGGCTACAAAGTGAGCTCAAGGCCAACCCGAACTGCATAGTGAGACGCTGTCTCAAAAAGACCAAAAAAAAAAAAAAAAAAAACCCAAGAGCTGTCTGCAAGTCCTGCAAACTCTAGTCAATGAGCTAGATCCACATGAATTGTGAGAATGCCTTCGAGTGTTCAAGTCACTCCTTCATACAGTCCCCACTGTTTAAAATACCTGTAATAGTTTAGATATAAAAGCCCCCCCAAAATCTCATGGATATAGACATGGGCCTCTGGGAAGATGGTTGGATCACAAGGCTGTTATATCCATCAGTAGGGTCATCCACTGATGAGTTCATGGCTGAATGTGCTGCTAGTGGGTGGGGGGCTGGTTGGAGGTGGGCCACAAGGAGCAGGACCTGGACAGATACATTTTTGTCCCTGGCTCCTCTCTTCCCTCTTTCCGTTTCTGGGCCACCATGTGTTGAGCAGCTTTCTTCCCTCTACCACACTCTTTTGCCATGCTGTTTCTGCCTTAGACCCAGCTAACCCATGTACTGAATCCCCCAAAGCCCAAAGCCAGATTAAACCTCTCCTCCTTAGATTGTGGTGTCAGGTATTTCACCCCAGCGAAAGGAAAGCTAACACAGTATCAAAACACATTACTCATTTAGCCTTTATAAAATGCATTACAAATAATGTTCAGAAGCGCAAATTTTTCAGAAAAAAATGTTCTTTGTTTATGTGTATCTACCAGTTCAGGAACATATTAGCAATAAGGAAGGGATGTCCACTAGACATCAGGACTTTGAAGGGACCTTATAGAGCATTTATTTCAGTTTCTGCCGTCTGCAGAATGGGCACAGAGATTTCCCTAAAGTAACAGAAAATTAGCAGCCTGGGACTAAAATCTAATTGTGTCAAACTCTGTGGGGTGAATGATGTTTCCTCTTCTCCTGTTGCGGCAAAAATCAGAAATCGGGTCGAACTCCGCAGGGAATCCAAAAACTCATTCACAACAAATGGAGTTTTAATTAATTTTAATTTAGGATCAATTTGGACCCGTCATTGCCCCCCATTCCCGACCAGAGAATGTGGCACTTAACTGCCTTTGTTCTCACCTTATATACATTTTTGGTTTCCATGGTAATAGATTGGAATGTCTAGGCCTGGCCATAGTTGTTTACCTTGCACCATGTGACCAGGTCAGGCTCTGGCCATAATGATATATATATATATATATTTTAACAGTTCAGGCAAGGAGAAGAATTCCAGGACAAAGT
Organism: Dinomys branickii; assembly: GCA_004027595.1. Taxonomy (NCBI): domain Eukaryota; kingdom Metazoa; phylum Chordata; class Mammalia; order Rodentia; family Dinomyidae; genus Dinomys; species Dinomys branickii. The sequence goes on along the minus strand of PVLD010031289.1, from coordinate 13,640 downwards.
CAGAACTGCAAAGGTAACTCTTTACAATCCCTCCAGGATGTTTCTCAAGACACATTTTGAGGCTTGTCTATCTTAAAGTGTTGTGCTAAAAGTCACTGCCCATTACACTCCCTGGTCTCTGTGCCAGTTTGCTTCTCTATTTAACTCATTCAGTTCATATTTCCTGACCCCCAGTGATGTATTAAGCAGCATCCTAGGGACTGAGGTTACAACTTGGAACTGTGGTTTCACCTTCTTGGGCTACAAAGAGCTTACAATATACAAAGGAGACCTTGGCAAATGGACAGCCTAGAAAACAATGGGGTAGCATTTACCGAGGGCCAAACATTTGGGAGGAGAAGCATTTGGGGAGGAAGATCAAGAGTTTTGGACTGGAACATCTTAGGTTTGGGGCAGCAGGAGAAATGTCCAATAGGTGGCTGCAGTTAGGTGGCTGCAGTAGCAGGTCTGGGGCTCAGCAGGGCAATGTGAGTTAGCATAGAACCCCAAGAACGAGAGGCACAGTACAGCAGACAAAGTCATGAAGAGGCTCAGGAGGCTGAGGCAAGAGGATCATTGTGAGTTTGAGACCAGCCTGGGTTCCAAAGTGAGCTTAAAGCCAGCTGGAGCTGCATAGCGGGACCATGTCTCAAAAAGACAAAACAAAAGAAAACAAACAGGGAGGGAAGGGTGTTCCCAAGGAGGAAAGCTGGCCTGAGCCAGGCTGAGCTGCGCTGAGTGCTGCAGAGGTGAACCGAGACTGTGCTGAGAAGGGTTCCCAGAAGGAAGTGACATATGAGAGTCGCCCGTGGCTTTGTCCAGAATATCTGCAGTCAGAGTGAGGTGTCCACTGTGCTGGGCTGAACCTGAGTGGCCAAAGCTTTGGGAATCACAACTCAGAGGAATGGAGAAGGGTGGGCTGCGCTGGGTTTTCTGGGTTTTGCTGGTTTGTTTTTGGTGCTGGTGCTGGCCCTGGGGATGGAACCCAGGGCCTTGTGCTACTAGGCATAGGGTTGTGCCACAGAGCTATGCCCCAGCCTGATACGTGTTTCTGATGGGAGCTGCTGGAGCTTGTTTAGATGACAGCAGGGGGCTGGAGGTATAGCTCAGTGGTATAAGTGCTTGCCCACTAAGCACTAAGGCCCTGAGTTCGATCCCCGGTACCGGAAAAAAAAAAAGGAACAGATGTTTCCTTCCTTCGTTTGGGATATAGCTCAGTGGAATAAGCGCTTGCCTAGCAAGTGCAGGGTCCTGAGTTCGATCCCCAGTACCGCAAAAAAAAAAAAAAAAAAAAAAAAAAAACCCGTAGATGACAGCGGGAAGGATGAAACAATAGCTAAGGTCGACAGGCAGGTAAGGCGTAGCCGACCACGTGCCTGAGAAGGCAGAAGCACTGCGCATGTGGAAGACGGAGCTCTGAGGGGTCACTGGGAGACTTTATCTCTTTTTCTTTTTTTTTTCTGCAGTACTGGAGACTGAACTCAAAGCCTTCACACTGAACTACACCCCCAGCTGTTTTACAATGTTTTTAATTTTAAGACAGGGTCTCACTAAGTCACTAAGTTGCCCAGAGAGTTGAACTCGAGATCTTCCTGCCTCAGCCTCCCAGAGTGCCGGAAATACAGACACACACCACTACAACTGGCAGTTTACCTCTTCTTTCTCGGACTTCTCCTTGGCTGCTTCTCCTTGAGGCGTTCAGCAGACAGTCCTCCTGGGCTCCAGACTTCTCGCTCATCATGTTATCCCTTGGTGGTTTCATCCACTGCTGGGACTTTTCCCCTCGCTGCACCTGTCAAAGCCCACATCTCTTCCTTGTGTCCAGTGCAGCCTCAAGGTCTGCCTTTGGAAACCAAGGGACAGTGGTGTGCTGGCACCGACTCAGGCCAGCTTAGACCCACTCCCAAAGAGCCCACTGTGCACCTCTCAGTTCGTTGTCCAGTGAAGTCATGTTGTAATTTCTGGGGAGGGTTGTGCCCCCGGTCCCTGCAGTGTTAATCGTAGTGACATGAAACCAGCCACATAGGGAGCATTTATGTCATGGAAACTGGCAGATGCGTCCGATCAGAGCTCCCCCACACGCTAAAAGATTTACTGCACACCACTGTGCGCAGACTCAACATATTCTAAATGAAATTAATCCTTTTCCCCTGCCCTTCATTCTGCCTCCACCTACTCTCCTCCAGTCCCTTGGAACAGTACCCCGTGCACCCAGGAACACTGCATGTTCTCATCCCCAGGTCTAAGCAAGTTGCATCTAAGTAAGCTGCAATAACAAACAGTCCCCAAAATTCAGTCCTTAAGCAATCACTGCAGAATAATTACTGTAGGGCCTTCTGTGCCGTCTTCCTCACGTTGCTCCATTTCTGTGTCCAGTGCGGCCCGGGCAGTGCACGCCATCACAACTGAATCTCACCGCTAGGCATGGCGGGTGGGCAGCCCTAGTTCTTTCCTATTTGAGCGCATCACTAACTCCTGCTCAGAAGTTGGCCAGATACAAAAAAGGCTGGGAAATGTAGTCTTTAGCTATGTGTTCAGCTAGAGTATTAATAAAGAAGGGAGATAGGTACTGGTGTAACACTAGCATTTTAATTGTTGGTGGGGCAGTCTTCTCAATGCTACCTCTTGAATTATACTGTGTAAATCCCTCCTTTCTACTGTATGCAAACTGTTATGACCTTAGTTCTTGCTCCCACAGCCTTTGCACTGAGCTACATAACCAGCCCTTTTATTTTTATTTATGTACTTACTAAAATTTTTTTTAATGCTTTTTCCTTTTTTTTTTTTTTTTTTTTAGTCTTTTTGAGACAGGGTCTCGCTATGCAGTTCAGGCTGGCCTTGAGCTCACTTTGTAGCTCAGGCTAGTCTCAAACTCAAAATGATCCTCCTACCTCAGCCTCCCAAGTATTGGGATTACAGGCATGCACCATCAACCCCGGCTTTTTACTTTTTTGAGACAGAGTCTCCTGTGCAGTTCAGGCTGGCCTTAAACTTACTTTGTAGCCCAGGCTGACCTTGAACTCACAGCGATCCTCCTGCCTTGGCCTCCTAAATGCTGGGATTACAGGCGTGCGCCACCATGACTGGCTTTATTTTTATTTTGACAGTGGTTCTTTTTTCTCTTTAGTTAATTTTTTTTTTTTTTGTATTTTTGAGACAGGGTCTTGTTGTGCAGTTCAGGATGGACTTGAGCTCACTTTGTAGCCCAGGATGGTCTCAAACTCACAAGGATCCTCCTGCCTCAGCCTCCTGAGTGCTAGGATTACAGGTGTGCACTACCACGCCCAGCGATTTTTTTTATGTTTTTCAGAGTGGTTCTTCCTAAATTGCCAAAGCTGACCTCACACGTTCAATCCTCCTGCCTGTTTCCCAGAGGGCTGGGATTACAAGTGTGTACCACCAGGCCCATACAGGATAATCCCTTTCTAACAGCCTACCAAATAGCTGCCAGAGATACTTGTTGCTGTGGTTTAGATCCAAAAATGTGCCCCCAAAAGTCTCACATTTGGAGGGTGGGTCACTGAAGGGGGTGTGAACTGGAAGACTATATTTTAAGTTTTGTTTTTTAATTGCTGGAGATTGAAACCAGGGCCTTCACTCTGACTTATATCCCCAGATCTTTTATTTTATTTTATCTTTTACTTTTTGAGACAGGGTTTCACTATCCGCTTCAGGCTGGCCTCATACAGCGATCCTCTTGCCTCAGCCTCCTGAGTGCTGGGATTACAGGCGTGAGTCACCATGCTTGACCCTCCCCAGCTCTTTTAACTTTTTATTTCAAGACTGGGTCTTGCTAAGACTTTAAATTGCCCAGTCTGGGCTTGAAATTGTGATCCTCCTGCCTCAGCCTCCCAAGTGCTGGGATTATCGGTATGGACCCCCACACTCAGCTAAAAACAATGTATTTTTGTCCCTGATTCCTTGCTTCTCTCTCTGCTTCCTAGGTGTCACATGAATCTGCCTGGGAGACAGCCCCCATGGACCTCAACCCATTCAGACCAAGAGCCAAAATAAACCTCTCCTCCTAAAATTCCAGGTGTTGGATATTTTGTGTCAGCAACAGGAAAGTGACATCTGTTCAATATGCAAATGAAATCGTAGAATTTTCCTGCCCAAGACCATGTGGTAGCCCTCCTATCCATTCCATGAGAAGAGCCCAACTTACCTGCCGGACACACGGGCCAGATCTTGTCCCCTCCACTCCGAGTGCCTGTCCCTTCACTCCAGCTGCACTTTCTTATCTGCCAGAAGAATTCAGGTCATTTTCTGGGCCTTAGTTTAAATATCACCTGCCTGACCACACTTTAAGTCTACCTACAGTCCTCGGCTGTATTTCTGGGCACTTGCTCTGGGCCCACAGGTGCCTGTGAAGCCAGGTGCTTGATGCATCTTGCAGAAGGTAGGATGGGACCCAGGCAAGATGCTGCATCCTTCCCAAGAAGGAGCTGGAGGAGTCTGGCCTGGTTTTAGCACCTTAGACATCATTACAAGCTGCTGACATTTGGCCCAGCTGAATGGGGACATGGAGTGTAGAAGCCTCTGGATGACTTTGCCGAATGAATTATGTCACCATCTGTCTCCCTGGAAGGACAGTAATCTCTGAGAGTCACAGTCAGGTCTAGGGGCCATATTACCTCCAGGGCACTTTAGGCTTCTAGAAAACATTTATGGAATGAATCAGAGCATGACAACCACCTGCCCCATGATCAGCGCCTTTCCCATGCCTCCTTTCAAATCTTAGCTTTGTCACACATGGGCTGAGTGACCTTGGTCAGGTCATTGTTCCTCCTCTGTGCCTCTGTTGTCCCTGCAAGATTGGAGTCTTACTTGGGTTGCTAGAAGGACTGAATGGACTAGTATTTGTAAAGCATTAATAGCAATGCCTGGTATGCTGTAGTTATTTTGTGTTTGCTAAGTTAAAAAAAATAGAGCCGCAGCTATGCATGGTGGTGGACCCCTGTAATCCCAGCACTCAGTAGGCTGAGGCAGAAGGATTTCTGCAAGTTTGAAGCCACACTGAACTGCACTGTGAGTTCAAGGCTAGTCTGAATCATATAGTGAGACTCTCTTTCAAAAAACCAACACAAAATAAAAAGTTCAATCCCAGTCTAGACAATTGAGATTTAGCATGACCCTGTCTCAAAATAAAAAAGGGCCTATAGATGTAGCTCATTACAAAGGCTCTGGATTCAATCCCCAGCACCAGAAAAGAAATAACATTGCAAGGGCTGAGGCTGCAGCTCAGCAGCTGAAGGTGTGTCTAGCATGTGGAAGGCCCTGGGTTCCCTCCTCAGCACTGCAAAAAGAAAAAAAAAAAAAAAAACACCTAGTTGCCGGCAAGAAGCAAATGTTTCTTAGTTACTTCTTCAGTTTCATCTCCCCCAAGGCGGGCCTGAGCCAGAAGCTCACATCCAATCCTCTGTCTGGCCATGTAGTAGGGCCTTACTATTTCGATTCCAGTGATCTTTATGTCTGCAGACTTTTTCACTGTCTGTGCAGACCATCTTTCCTGCTTTGGTCACCTGTGTACCTTTATCTCCTTTACAATTTATCTCAAACTTCACTTTTACAAAGTTGAGACATGAGTACAGGCCCACCTTGAACACACGATGTAGCCCAGGCTGACCTCAAACTGGAGATCCTCCTACCTCTGCCTCCCAAGTGCTGGGATTACAGACATGTGCCACTGTGCCAAGCTTCACTTACAGAAATCTTGCAGGATTTTCAGAGGCAGGCAGCATGTCCTCATCCAAGCCTCTGTGTCACCTCATTCTCACCTGTGTCTCTGGGTTCCCCACTGCATCCGAACTCCTTGGTAGCAGGAATATATCTTATAAACATCAGCACTCCAGGCTTGCCATGCAGCAGGCATAAAAGATGTTTGTTGAGTTGGACATGGTAGTACATGCCTGCAATCCCAGCACTCTGAGAGGCTGGGGCAGGATAACCACAAATCTGAACCCAGCCAGGGTAACTTAGTAAGACGGTCTCAAAATAAAAAAGGACTGAGAATGTAGCTCAGTGTGAACACCCTGGATTGAATCCCCAATACTGGTATTTGATAGAAACTGAGACCCCACACGGAACCAGACCAGACCTTCTGACACAAGAGAAGTCTTTATTGGGGGAGGGAAAGAGTAGCAGGCTACCTAATGGACCTAGGTAGCCCCGAGCTGAGGAAAGTGTGGACCTTTAAGCTCTTTTTTCTGGCGGGGGTGGGGTGGGGTAAGGAGATGTCCCTGGGCCAGAACAGGCAGAGCCCTGAGCGGCTGGGAGGGCATCCAGGCCAGAAGCCTGAATGGCAGGAGTTGCCCATGTCAGAACGACCCGAGCAGGTGAACTGCCAGAGTGAATGAGGGTGGGGATAGCTTCTGTGGCCGAGGGGAACTGAAGTGGAACAGGTAAGGGAACAAGGGAAATATTGAGAGTTAAAGTTTTCCCACGAGGGGGGTGAGGCTGGCTGCCTTAAGACTTATCAGTGTTGAACTGATGAGGGGATAAATGAAATGTCTTAGTTACTTTACCTTAGCCACTGCCATAACACTTATATGTCACTGAGCATGGTGGTGCATGCCTGTAATCCCAGCACTCAGGAAGCTGAGGCAGGAGGATCATTGTGAGTTCGAGACCAGCCTGAGCTACAAAGTGAGCTCTAGGCCAGCCTGAACTACATACTGAGACCCTGTCTCAAAAAAAAGCAAACAAACAAACAAACAAAACTTAAGTGTTATGTCGTAGCCCGTGACAGATGAAAGTTGGCCACAATTCATTAGGCGATAAATCAAGTCTTGGACCTAGCAAATTGTAGCTTTGCCTCCAACGAATGAGGGGGAAATTCCCTTTTTATTACCAGGGAGATTGTGGCTTCTAATTTACTCATAGTAATAGTAAAGCCTGAAAAAAAAAAAGAAAAACTCCTGAGGGACAGTCTTATGACCCAGTGTTTACTAAGTAGTCCTATGTGCCCAGCTCTCAGCCTGGCACCTGACTCTGGAATCCAGTTGAGACGTCACTGCCAGCTTCTCTATGGATGGGGACAACAAAGCTTGGACCAGAACACAGAGATGTTATGAAACTGGTCGAGTATCTCAACTGGCTGATAAGGAAGGTGGGCGCTGTGCCCAGCAGATTACAAGACCCATGAGAAGGCCCCAGGGAAACCCTTGTAAAACCTGGGGCTTGGATCCATGAACAAGCAGGTTTCTAGCTCTAAGCAGGCAAGTTTCTGAGGTGATGGAGATTGTGAGGGGACCTCAGAAGAAGGGAGGTCAACAGCAGGAGAGGGGCAGGCCCTAGAGAAGATCACTTTCTCCTTCAGCACACCTTTGATCCTCTCCTCAGCACTGTGAGGGATGAAGCAGCGCAAGTTCTGAAAGATTAAGAGTATCCTCCAAGCCTCAGTTTATAGAGGTCAGTGATTTCCCAAGGGTCACCTAGGAAAATGTGAGCCTCTCAGCTCCTCAGTCACCCCCCCCCCCCCCGGTCACCCCTGGGATCAGAAGTCCTCCAGTCTGCGGAGACCGGAGACCGGGCCTGCCCCTTGTTATGGTTGATACATTGTGTTAACTTGGGGAGTCCAGAGGTTTGGCTGAGTGACTCAGCAATTGTAAATCTTCAGGTAAAAAGGACATGCCCTTACCCTCCTGGGATATTGTTTATTATGTTAATTTGGGAAGTTTAAAAGGTTAACTATGTGACTCAGAAGGGAGCTGGGGTGCTTATTGTATTCATCCTGAACCTGTGGAAGAGGAGGGCATGGAGATTCTGTAAATGCTACACGCCCCCTGGATGGGGGTAGCCTGTTTACAATGTAAGGGGAGGAAGGAGGCTGCTTGCAGCCATTCCTCCCTTTTGCTGGTTGTTTTTGCTGTGCTCTGCTGCCCTGAATGTTTGCCCTCTGCCGTGTGCCACTTTGCCTCAGAAGCAGCCAAGTGTGGACTGAAACCTCCACAAATTGTAAGCTAAATAAACCTTTCCCTTCTTCATTTGGGTGTTGGGTATTTTGTCTCAGCAACAAGAGTAAAATAACCAAGACACCCCTCACACAGGAAACGCCACTCTCACCAGTGGAAAACCAATGCGCCAGCTCACCCCATCTGTCCTTTGGCTGGGAAGGTGTGGTCTCTGGGCATCTGATGAGCAGAGAACCTTCAGGATCATGTAGCTGCCACTTAATGCCCTCTTCCCATGCCATTTCTGGCCTCAATGCTCCCTCCACCTCCAAAAGGATCGGGAGTGCCGGGCATGGTGGCGCATGCCTATAATCCTAGCACTCAGGAGGCTGAGGCAGGAGGATCATTGCGAGTTTGAGACCAGCCTGGGCTACAAAGTGAGCTCAAAGCCAACCTGAACTGCATAGTGAGACCCTGTCTCAAAAAAAAAAAAAAAAGACTTGGGAGTGCTCCCCATCCACACGTGTATTCACACGTGCATATGTCTACATTTGCACACATACACTGACACACATCAGCACATACATATGGGCACACACCTACACACATATGCACACAAAGAGTCTCTCAGCTAACCCAGACTGTCAAGAGCTGCTCTTTCACCTTTGCTATCAAAACTACTGCACAGGTAAAATTTGGTGGCACACACTTGTAATTCTAGCTGGTTGGGAGGCTGAGGCAAGAGGGTTGTAAATTCTAGGCCATCCTGACCAACTTACTGGCATAGCAAGACCCTGGCCCAAAAATAAAAAGTTTTGATTGGGCATGGTGGTGCGCACCTGTAAGCCCAGCACTTGGGAGGCTGAGACAGGACGATCACTGCAAGTCTGAGGGCAGCTTGGGCTACATAATGAATTCAAGGCATCCTGAACTACATAGTGAGATCTTGTCTCCGAAAAATCAAATCAAATTAAAAAATTCTAGAAAGGTTTGGGAATGTAACTCAGTGATAGAATACTCATGTAGCATGTACTACAAAATCCTGAGCTCAACCCACAGTATTATAAATCAAAACAAAAGCAAAACCAAGAAATTACCAGGCTGGTGGTGCCAAGAGCCCAGAAGGACCTAGGAGAGTAGGAGGAAACCCATTGTTTCAGCAGTGCCTTTTTTTTTTTTACACTGGGAATTGAACCCAGGACCTTTGCACTGAGGTACATCCCCAGATTTCTCTAAGTCTCCTGGACTCAAACTTGTGATCCTCCTGCCTGTCTTCCAGAGTGCTGAGACTGCAAGCATGTGCCACCACACTGAGCTTTTAAAGAGGTCGGATACCTGAATAGAGTGATGGCACAGGAGGCTTAGAACTAGTTAGCTGATCCCAGCACTTGGGAGCCTGAGGCAGGAGGATCACTGTGAGTTTGAGGCCAGCCTGCATTACATATCGAAGCCCTGTCTCAAAACAAAGCAAAACAAAATAGAACTGGCCAGTCGAGAGCCTGTATGAGGTGAGCAGGTTGTGTACACGTGTATGCGGGCGTAACGCTGAGATCCAGGAAAAGAGGGTCATCAGAAAGACCAAGGTAGAAAGGTCAGGGGAAAACAGAGACACATCCCCTCCAGGCCCTCTCTCTTCCTTCCTTCCCATCTCTCTCTTTGGTGATTTCATTCAGGCCCGACTGGAGAAACCTAACTCAGGAGTTTATGGATGACTGGGCGCACTGCTGCAAGCCTGTAACCCCTGTAGTCTGGGAGGGTGAGGTAGGAGAATCACAAATTTCAGCCCAGTTTAGGAAAATTAGTGCCTTACCGAGACCCTGTCTCAAAATTGTGTGCGTGTATGTGTATATACATATATATATAGAGAGAGAGAGAGTGAGTGAATGCCGGGCGTGAAAATGGTCTCGGTCCTTTTCGGGCTGTACTCCTCGCCGCCTATTCCCTAGAGCCAGTGTCTGTCCTTCAGCTGTGCTGTCTGCTGCCCAACTTGGAGTCTGCCTCTTTAAAGCAGCGGCCCCCGGCCGGGTTATTGTCTCTCCTGGCAGCCAATCCGTGGCGCCGTTGGGGGCGGGGAATCCGACCTTCCGATTGGCCGGCGCGCGCCCCGCCCCGCCCGGGATCCCGGGAGCTGTCCGGCCGCCTCGGTGCTGATCCCGTCGCCGCCCACGGGCCGCGAGCAGCTTCCAGAGGGCACTATGAGCGGGGGCGTCTACGGCGGAGGTGAGCCAGCCTCGGGCTTCGCGCTCCCGGCCCCCGCGGCCTCCTCCGCGGCCCTGAGCGCTGAACCCGCGCAGCCCAAGCCGGGCACCCTGAGGCCTGTCACCTCGGCACCTGAGCGGGTCAGCCCCAGATTTAGGTCTCGTGACACCTCTGCTCCCTTCGGTCTTGCCCGGATGCCCCGCATGTCCATCATTCAAGCCACCGCCGCCCAGCCCCCCCCCGGCCCCTTCCTGCCCGCCAGGAGTGTGGCCTGAACAAGGCCAGCGGGCAGAAGGGCACTCTGGTGGCTGGCCCCTCCACTCCCAGGCCCCTGAACTCCAGGCCAAGTACCCATTTGGCCGGGTCACTGTTGAAGATGGAGAGACACTGTGCCCCGAGCTCCCCTGGAAGCTACCCAGGGGGAGAGCTGGGGAGTGGTTCCTCACTCACCTGTCTCCCTGCACAGATGAAGTGGGGGCGCTGGTCTTTGACATTGGCTCCTTCTCAGTCCGCGCTGGGTACGCTGGGGAGGACTGCCCCAAGGTGAGCCTTCCAGACCCCCCTCCAAATCGTAGGAGCGCTAGATGCCCCACCAGGCTTACCGCGATCCCGGGTTCTCAGCCCAGCACCAAAAGCTCTGCTCGGTGGTAGGGGGGCGGCTGTGGGAGCGAACCCAGGGGGCCGGCAGAGGGCCCCGCGCGGGACTGGACGGAGCAAGGTGATCTCCTCCCTCTCCGTCCTTCCTATCCCCAGGCAGACTTCCCCACCACAGTGGGGCTGCTGGCCGCGGAGGAGGGAGGCGGGCTGGAGCTGGAGGGGGAGAAAGAGAAGAAAGGGAAGATCTTCCACATTGACACCAACGCCTTGCATGTGCCTCGGGACGGAGCAGAGGTCATGTCACCCCTCAAGAATGGCATGAGTAAGCCCTCTCCCCGCTCCGGACAGGGTCCCAAAGCCCGCCCCTCACCACCAGCGACACACCCCCTACACGCTGAGGCTTTCCCGCAGCTGCCCAAGCCCGAGGAACCTCCTGACGGCTGCCTGCAGCTGCCTGGTTCCCAGCACCGGGTCCACCACACTGTCGGAAGTGAGGGGTTTTTCTGATGGAGCCGGACTCACCCTCCCCCGGGCTCTATTCCTTCCTGTCTCTGATCTCTACCTGCTCACCGGCATCTCTCTACCCTGGCCTGCTGCCCCTAGTTGAGGACTGGGAGTGCTTCCGAGCTATCCTGGACCACACCTACAGCAAACATGTCAAGTCCGAGCCGAACCTGCACCCGGTGCTTATGTCTGAGGCTCCGGTGAGTGCCTCTCCCGAGCACGTGCAGCCCGGGCCCCCCATGTCCTTTCCACCTGTCAGTCGCTTCACCTCCCTTTTCAGAGTTTTCCTTCCAGCCCTTCACCTCCAACCACTTTCCTTCCTCCTTGAGTGACTCTCCATCCATCCTTCTCTCTTCCAGCCCCATTTACTCCAATGCCTTTTTTTTTTTTTGTACCAGGAACTGAACTCACAACCTTGAGTTTGCCAGGGCAGGCACTGTGCCACTGAGCTATATCCTCTCCCCGGCTTTAGTGCCATTTAACCTTTTTTTTTTTTTTTTAATTGGGGATTGAATCCAGGGCTTTTGCACTGAGCTACACCCCAGCCAATTTTTATTTTTTATTTTGGGATAGTCTTGTCAAGCTGCCCGGGCTGGACTCTAAATTGCTCTCGTCCTTCCTCAGCCGCTCAGAGTGCTGGGATTACAGGTGTGGGCCAGCATGCCTGGCTCCCCCATCCTTTTTTGACTTTATAACTCCAACTTTTTGGCCAATATTTTATGCTCACATAAAGAATCAATTTGCTTTATAAAGTATGTGAAGATAAAATTGTTCAGTTCTTCTTCCTTCCATTTCCCTTCTCTAAAGTCAGTAGTTTTTCTCCTTTTTAGATAATTCTTTTTTTTTTTTTTTTGTCTTTTTGAGATAGGGTCTCACTATGCAGTTCAGTCTGGCCTTGAACTCACTGTAGCTCAGGTTGATCTCCAACTTGCAATGATCCTCCTGCCTCTGCCTCCCCAGTGATATTACAGGCTTGAGCCACCATGTGCAGCTCCTTTAGCTAAATTTTGTGTATTTTTCTTCCACAAGTCTTAATATCCCACATCTCTGTGTGGGTTTTTAAAATCTTAGGCATTATCTGTGAGTTTTCTGCTACAGAAATAAGCTCCACCAGAGGATAGGACACATGTTTCTCATTGCCCAACTTCAAGTACAGTTGCACTTTATTTTAATTAATTAATTAATTAGATACTAGGGATTGAACTCAGGTCCTCATGCTTAACATTTTTTTTTTTGAAAGGGGAGGGATGCTATTGTGAAAGACGATGTTTCCCTAATTTCTCTCCCAGTGAGTTTGCTATTTGTGTACAGGAATCCTATTAATTTTTGAGTGTTGACTTTGTATCATCTGACTCTTGATACTCTGGTGTGATATTTTTTCTTTCTGAAAATTTATAAAATTTTCACTCCACCCCAAAGATTCTAAAATTTCACCATGATATGTAGTGATTGGTTTACTTTTTATTTTTATTGGTCTATTTTTTATTTTGAGAGAGTCTTGTTAAGTTGTCCAGGCTGGATTCTAAATTGCTATTGGCCTTTCTTGGCCTCTCAGAGTGCTGAGATATAGGTGTGGGCCAGCACACCTTATCTCATTCATTGCTCTAGAACTTAATACATATGTCCCTTTAATCTGGAAACCTCTGTCTTTCAATGTAGTGAGGTGGGGGTTTTTTGTTGTTGTTTTGTCTTTTTGAGACAGGGTCTCACTATGCATTTCGGTCTGGCCTTGAACTCACTTTGGAGCCCAGGATGGCCTTGAACTTGCAATGATCTTCCTCCCTCAGCCTCCTGAATGCTGGGATTACAGGTGTGCACCACAACACCTGGCTGTTGTGAGAATTAAAAAAAAAAATTTTTTTTGAGACAGGGCCTCGCTCTGTAGTTCAGGTTGGCTTTGAACTCACTTTGTGGCCCAGGCTGACCTCAAACTCACATCAATCCTCCTGCCTCAGCTTCCTGAGTCCTGGGATTATAGGCATGTGTCACCACACCCAGCAAAATTTTAAAATTTATTTTATCATTTCTTTTTCTCAATTTCCTCTGTTCTTTCATTTGGGAAATTCTGTTATTTGGACTTTGCACCTCCTGAGTTGGTCTCTAACTTTTTTTTTGTCTTTTTGAGACAGGGTCTTGCTGTGAAGTTCAGACTGGCCTTGAGCTCACTTTGTAGCCCAGGCTGGTCTTGAACTTGCAACAATCCCCGCTTAAATTTAATTTATTTTTTTTTTTTTTTTGGCGGTATCGGGGATCAAACTCAGGACCTTGTGCTTGCCAGGTAGGCACTTATTCCAATGAGCTATATCCCCAGCCCTGGGTCTCTTAACTTTAAAAAAAAAAAAAACTTTTAAAGCTCACTGTTCCACCTCTATCTTTTCCCTCAAGTTTCCAAAATATTCCTTCAAATTTATATTCCAACCTTTCTACTGAATTTTCTTTTTTTTTTTTTTTTTTTTTTTTTTTTTTTTG
>PVLD010031288.1:0-15896 GCA_004027595.1 Dinomys branickii | reverse complement strand
GGACTTTGTAGGCAAGTGGACAAAACTGGAGTCCATACTCATAAGTGAAATAAATCAGCGATACATATGCAGGCAACGTATTGTATCACTGGTGTAAGAACCCGAGGGTGGGAATATAAACTAAGAGACATGAAGGAAATCTGTTCTAAAACAAAGAACAGATGGGATGAAGGAAAGTAGAAAAGAAAAAGACAAAAATGTATGTATGTATATATGAATATGCATATATGCAGAAGGGCTAACATGGTTCTACTATTGTATTATATCACTTAATGCTAAGCAATAATCGATGACGGGTTATTTGATCAATCTTGTATGTCTTTATGTGTTATCCTGAACACACACTTCGAAGATATCAATATGTAAAGCAGCAACTATTGGTGTTTTTTGTTGTTGTTGTTGTTGTTGCTGTTGTTGATGTTTGCCTGTTTTGTTTTTTGTCTTTGGATTTTTGTTTTTTGTGTTTTTTCTATTGTTGAGAGGATTAATTGTCTGACTAAATTTGCATGTCTGTATATGGGTTTTTATATTTACACTTCGAAGATATCAATGGATAAAGCAATAACCACTGTTGAGGTCATATCACCTTGTCTATAGATTAGTTGTGATTGTACTATTTTTTATGCTAATTGGTGTCTGTCAATATGTTTTTGTACTTTTATTTTTTTTAAATAAAAAAATATATGTAATATTGTTAATTTCTAATATCTTGTTTTGAAATTGTGTATCATTGTTATTGTTTTTATGTTGTTCTGGTTTTTTCTTGGTTGTTATTTTGTTTTTGGTTTTTTTCTCTTTAAAATAAAAAGAAGTTTCAAAAAAGAGAATGCTTATGTTCACCTCAGTATCCACAGGTTTCAGAATCTCAATGTGCTATACCTGCTGTGGCTGAGACAAAGGCCTTTTCTTAGTCCCTTTACGCTACTATAACAAAATACCACAGACTGATTAATTTACAAAGAACAGAAATTTATTTCTCACAGTTCTGGAGACTAGGAAGCCCAAGGTCTAGGTGTTGGCAGTTTCACCTCCTGCTGAGAACCCAGAGCTGTCCATGGGAGCCCTTCATTGCGGTGTCCTCCCATGGCAAGGGGAAGAAAGGCAAGCTTGCTGTGAGCAGCTTCTTTCATAAGGACCTTAGCTCCACTCACAAGAAAAGGCATCATCAAGACCTCATCACCTCCTCACAGACCTAACTTTAACAAAATGGGTGATCAAAAGATACATGGATGCTTAAATTTAAAAAACAAAAGTCACAGTAAAAGACATTGCCAAGAACTGTGGAATAAATGTGCTTGAAGCCAGGGGGGATATTTTGAGGGAGATTCAAGGCAATGTGTTTTTACTCTAATAAACTTTTTCTAAATGCACCCATTTTTTCATCACCCTCTAAATGATCAAATGGTTATGGCAATTTCTGTCAAACAAAACCATCATAGTATGTCCTTATTCACTGCATGTACTGGATCTGGCACCGGGCAACTTTTGGCTCTTTTGCAACGTGAAAGTAGCTATAAAAAGTACAAATTTTTAGTGGATTCAGGACCCGGAGGCAGTAACAACAGCACAACTAAAGATACCCCTGGTAGAGGACTTCCAGAGCTGCTTCATAGAGCAGGAGGAACAACAGCACAAGTGTGGTTAAGCGGGGGAGGTATTTTGGCAGGGATTGATGACAAGCTGTCTCTTCTGTAACATTTTCTAATTTAATCATCGGCTGTATTTTTTATTACACCTCGTACAACCACACTGGAAACACCTGAATTTTGAGAAGACACATTTAAACCACAGCGAGCATATGACACAAGAGCCCTGTCCTCAGTGTGATGTCTGGGGCATTACTCATGGAACATCACCCCAGACAGAAATTGGTGCGAGACATGACCAAAGCCCAGTGCATCAAAGGTACTGTCCAGCTTACTTTTGCAGGACCCCGAAGAAAGTTTCTCTTTCTTCTTGGTTATAATCAAGAAGAACATAACCACAGAGCTCCTGGAAGACAGAGTTCCCAGTGCCCCTTATGAATTCTTTGTGCAAAATAGAAAATGTGCTCCTCAAATCAATCAGCTAACTTTTTCGTTAGAAAAGACACTGGAGTGCCATCTGCTGGAAACTTTCCACAATACACACACAGATCTTTGATACAGTACTTACGTGCTTCTCCCAGGAAACAAATACACATAGCACACTACACATGTAGTCCTTACTACCGCGTCCTCTACCACCCGGGAGAGTTTATCCCAGTGAAGCCAGCATCCCTGAAGAAGCAGATACGAGAAGGTCTGAGAAATCCCCACAGGCTCCGGGGCTTTGATTCCCAGAAGTTTGCAGAATTGGCCTGGCTCCTCTAACTCTTTTATTCTTCCAATGATTCCCAACTCTTTTCAATGTACTCTTCTTCTCTTAAGGTAAAATCCAGTTAAAATCAGGGTTTGTTCCTTACAAGCAGAAGAGTCCTGGCTAAAATACAGTGGCGCCTTAGTTCACAAACTTAATTTAGTCTACAATTTTGGAAAAGATGGCCACATTTGTTTGTGTGGGAATGACGGCCATGGATGTATTTGTCACCTGACCCAGAGTTTGCAAAGAAAAATGAAATTTTGGCAAACACTTCTCTCTACAAACCAAATTGTTTGCAAACCAAAGTGTTGAACTGAGATACTGCTAGAGCCAGCTTTATCCATGATCTAGCCATAAAACTTAGCAAAACCATTTGTCAGCCCAACATTCCAGGGCTATAAATTAGGCAGCAATTTAAATAAGGGTATGAAACCAGGCATGGTGATGCGCATCTGTAATCCCAGCACTCAAGAGGCTGAGGCAAGAGGATCAACTTGAGTTCAAGGCCAGTCTGGGCTACATAGAAAGTTCAGGGCTAGCCTGAACTACAGAGTGAGACCCTGTCTCAAAGAGAGACAGAGAGAGAAGGAGAAAGAGAAGCACGTTTTAAAGGATGTGAAAGTGCAGTATGCTGTGTGGTGGAGGGGATTCCAGGACCACAGTGAGAATGGGGGCACTGTTGATGATAATTTAGAGACAGCAGAGGAAGAGGCAGAATCTATGTCCATTATTTTTCTGCTTTTGTGTATTTCTTCCCTAGTTGGGGGACATCCCTGCAGAAAGAAAGACAAGAAAAGCATTTAACAAATTTAAATTAGAATCAGTAAGCAGAGGAGGATCGATTGCGCCCCTCTGAGCAAAAGGCTCAGCCTCTGTCCTCCCTCTTCCGATAGGAGCTGGAGCTGGTTCACCATTCAGACAGCAAACGCGGCTCGCAGCCGTGAAAACAGCTCCCCACCAAAATAAAAAAGCTAAAAAGTAAAACCTGTGAGGACTTGCTTTCACCATCACAATGTGTTCAGTCAGTGACCTATTACAAATGGTCCTTGACATATGCTGTGGTTTTCCCAACAGAGCTTACACTGAGGTTCATTCCTCAATGAGGCAGTGTGAAGAAGTGAGAACTTTAGGCACTGCCCTCCTGAATGAAATGTTTTTCTCATGAGACTGGGTTAGTTCTCTCAACACAGGAATAGGTCTCATGGGGCTGAGTTCGTCACTGTGATAAAAAAAAGAAAACCTGGCATCTTCCCCTGGCCTCTCTCACACATGTTCTTTCCGCACATGCCCGCTTCCCCTCTCTACTTCTCCAGGCTGCTGCGGCTCAGCAGAAGGCCCTTGCTGCATCAAGCATCAGAAGCCAGCCCAAGGTAGCCACCTGATCTTGGACTTCTCAACCGCTAGAAAAATGAGCCAAACAAAACTCTTTTCTTTAAAAATTACCCATCTTCTGGCCAGGTGTGGTGGCACAGGCCTGTAATCCCAGCACTTGGGAGGCTGAGGAAAGAGGATCTTTGCAAGTTTGAGACCGGCCTGGGCTACAAAGTGAGCTCAATGCCAGCCTGAACTGCATAATGAGACCCTGTCTTTAAAACAGGCAAAAAAAAATTACCCATCTTCTGGTATTTTGTTATGGCTAAACAAATTGGATTAAAAGAGCATATCAACAAATTGATGAAAAAATATTAATTAGTCTCAGAAATAAAAGAATAATATAGTTAGCAGGTATTACTAACGCAAGTAAGAAACTTACCTATGCTAAATAATCACTTTCAATAAAGACAGAAATCACAGGTAAAGCGCAGTGTTGAATAGTAGAGGTTTCTAAACATAATCTGCTAATTTGTCTATCACGGAACATAGGCAGAGATCACTATAGTCTTTCTCTTTGTTACTCTTCTCATTGCTGAGACTAAATACCCAATATCCAAAATTAAGGGAGGCAAGGTTTATTTAGCTCACAGTCTGTGGAGCTTTTAGTCCACAATCAGCTGGCTCCAAGGCAGGATGGCGCATAGCAGAGGGCAACATTTCAAGGCAGCACAAGACAGCAAAAATAACAAGAGCAAAAGGGGAAGATGAGCCTCTTTCCATCCTTTTGTCTTACCCAGACAGCTGGGACTAGGGCGGTGTCCATCCAATCAGTGGACCGATCCCGCACACTGAGTGGACTTACTCTCGCACACTGAATCCCAGCACTGCACTGTGAATCAGTCACGAACTCTAGATCCAGCCATCTCAGAAAAGCCTGTACCCCGTGACTGCATGAGGCTTTAGGGGGACATTCAGACACAAACCATAATCTTCCTGTACTTAGAAAGAGCAGGTTGCAGTCACTCGTCAAAAGGACCCACTGCCCTTTGCCTTGCTTTTCCGTACCTCCAGCATTTCATCTCAGCTGGCAGGAAATTAACCACCAAACCTTAACAAAGCCCCACCATTTCCCAAGCCCTGTACCGGACAGTTTAGACCCTAAGAAAATAAGTAAAAACACAGCTCCTGCTTCAAGAAATTCAAAGTGTAGTTAGGGAAATGAAACAGTCACATACATATACCTAGTTCGTTCCTTAATTAACTCACTGATCCATTCAACAAATACTTTTTCAGCATTTATTAGGTCCCAGAAGAAAAAAATAAGACAAACATACCTCCTACCTAAAGGGGTCTACATTTACTTTTAACCTGAAACCGGTGCTCTCAAGGAATACACCATGATGCCTTCAGTAGAGAATAGTTTTTTCTTTAGGAAGTCACCTTTAAATTAAATATCTGATATATGGGTGGAAGTTGGCCAGGTAAAGAGAAAGAAACAGAATGCTTCAGGGAAATAGGACAACACATATGAAAAATGTGTAAGGGAAGAAACCTTGAAACAAGAGCTAACGAAAGGGAGAGGGAAGAGGCAGCACAAAGTACCGTGGAAGAGCTGGACAGCAGCAGGCTCTGTGGCAGGCCGTGTTGAGGATCTTACTCTAAAAGCAGTTAAAAGCCATCCAAGATTTCTGGGAAGAAGAAAGTCGTCATCACACTTGCATTTTATAAAGATCAGCCCGGATGCCTATGTCAGGAATAAATTGAAACATGGCAAAGGCAGATTAGGGGGCCAAGAAGAAAACGTGTACCCACCTGTGAGTAGCTGGCTGCAGAGAATAAGTCAGGCCAGCAGTCACCGACCCCTGCACTGTCGGCACCGCAGTGATCTCTGGTTCCCACTGACTTTATTAATCACTTGGGTTACAGGACCAAGCTCTCCAGGCACCCTAAAATAAACTCAGAACATAATTTCACATAGTAACAATGCTGTAAAAGATAGTTGAGCTTCATACTTTAATTAATACCTTAGTTTAACTTTTATGGTGACTCTTCCTTTTAACCTTCAGCACCTTTATAATTAAGAGTGACCTAGTGCATTTCAAAAGAGTTCCAGAAAAAATGGTTATGGAGATGTTGGAAGGATTTAAATATTAGTTCTATTGTTTGAGCCAAAGGTGTTAAAGCTACTCTCAAGTACACTGAAGGCTTTCATACAGACAAGGGACAGATTTCAAGAGGTGTATTCTCACACTGTTCACCAGGTCACACTCTTGCCCTTGCTTGTAAAGTCAATGAAGCTACAAGACCTGGCAAGAGACAAGAAGGGGCAGGACCTGGTGCGTGGGGGCGGGACTCGGGCTGCTATCTCTCGCAGCACTGGACTGGAGAAGCCTGTGGGTGGCTGCAGCACATCAGAACACAGAGCTTGCAAAGGAGAGGACAGGATAAGCTTCAGCTCCCAAGACCCTTTGCAGTGGTGAACAGAAACACCAAAAGGCCCCCCAGGATCTGGAGGTGGATTTTTCCACATTGCCAGGCACTGACCAGGATCCCCAGTATATCAGGCCATGGTCTCTGGTGATCCGGGGCTTGTACGGGGTAAGCAGGCAGGAAGTATAGAGGCAGCATGGTTTGTCCATTGGGGATCAGTTCTTACAATATGAATCATAGTGACCAGCTAGGCGTCACAGTAATCAGCAGTTTCTAAGAAACAAAAGTAACAGGAACTGGAACTGGAACTATTAACTGAGCAACTAACAAACTGAAGTATACTGGGGCGGGGGGAATCTGCTGCACCTTAACTGGGCCTCCTTAGCAAGTGAACACTTTGTGAAATATGCAGCAGTTCTTGCCTTGGCAACAAGGCAGGCTGGAAAGGCCCAGGACATGAAGAAGGTAACCACAGGCAGTCTGTGGCTCACTGCTTCTGAGCAACATCCTGGGGCCATTGTAGTTTTTCTGAAACCATGAGTCAAGCGCCCTAAAGTCTCTACTCGTGGCTTTTCCACCTATAAAATGGGAAAAGCAGTAGTACCTACCTCAAAACATTGTTAGGAAAATTGAACTAACATTTGTGCACAATGATTCCCATGTATGTAAATGTTAAACAAATGAAATTAAAGGATAGAGTGGTGGTGTTTCCTCCATCTAAGGCAAGGCCATTAACTATAAGACAATCAAATATTTAAGAAGCAATTTGTACAGAAAATTTTTCAAAGCTTTAAAGGGCCATTTTAGAATTAGTAACAAAACTGATGTCACCTATGATTATCCTTTGGAGGAAAGACCTCAGAGGCATCCCCCACTTCCCATATGTTCTGCCTTTAAACCATTGCTGGTCAGGAGAATCTTCAGCTCCAACTGCTATGAAGAAAGCTGAGTTCAATAGGCAGCCAGAATCCAGAGTGACATCGCTGGTCACCCTCTCCCGAAGCCATCTGAATTCATGCTGAACATGGAAGAGTAATTCTGGTCTCTCCAGATGGCAAGCAGATTCATACTCCTTCTAAAAATACTCATCATACTCAAATATGTTTCTCAGCAGGAAGTATCTACCTGCTGCTTGAATGCTCAAAGGATTAAGGAAGATTGTATGCACACGCTAATGACTACATTTACTCTGCAGTTATGGGAGAAATGAATATTTTGACATAAAACAACACTTCCACCTTCCCATTACCAATTCAATTATTCCCACTCTAAAATGCATTCCCATTAGGAAAGATGACTACATCACCCTCACTGATCTATCTGAACAATTAAAGAAGGCCAGGGCAACAGGCAAGCACACATAACAAAAACCTATTTAAACTACCCTTATTTGCTTTTTCAGAGCTTTATCTCTAGTACCAAGAGATTAAACAGTGGGAGGAAGAGGCTGGCTTCCAGTCCAATCCGCTGTGATGCAAGCCCCCTACAAGACATTAGTAAACATTCATAGCAGGAACTACTTGGTCTAGTAAATATTAATTGCTTGAGTCAACACTACAGTATGTCATTAGTTCCCACACTGTCATGACCTTCTCTGAAAGGTTTCCTTATACCTCAACAACATCACAAAACAAAGAAAGAAAGAAAGAAAGAAAGAAAGAAAGAAAGAAAGAAAGAAAGAAAGAAAGAAAGAAGAGGGAGAGAGGAAGAGAAAGAGAGAGCGAGAGATCCTTAACTTTCCATCTTTATTTGTGTGTCAAATTTAGGACTCAGCTGCTAGAAGGACTAGCTTTAGAAGTAAGTATAGTATAAACCACTTGAAGCATCTACAACAGTCAGGTTCCACACAGAAAAAAGAAAACACTAGTCTTTGGAGCAGGTAGAGCCTTAATGCAGGGAATTTCAGAGTTTACAAACTTGACAGAAGGGCTAACATAGCCTGTTCTCAGATGGACTTCCAGGAGTGGCTCTATGTAAGAGAGCAAACCACATGCCTCTGAGGGGCCACTGGAGGTATAAACGCAAAGTCGTGAAGCCAGGTCCAGAAGGCACAGCCACAACTGTCTCTCAGTCCCCAGGAAGCTGGAGACAGACTCAGAATACAGGTAACAAAACAGCTCACATTCCCCACACTTGCTTGTCAGCAGAAACACAAAAAAAAAAAGGTGGAAAAATGGCTTCTGCCTCTCTCCCACCTAGCAGGTCTTAATACAGGTACTGAATGTCTAATTTGAAGAAACAACTTCATACCTAGAGCACTCATTGGAAAGCAATATTGGAAATGTAATTTTTTAGTTTTTTTACTTCTTTGTAAAGGAGAATAAAATGGAAGTTGAGTAAAGCAATCAAAAGAATTTACCACATGTCTTCTACAAAGGTTCCAAAATGCATTCCACTCTTCAGTGCTAAAATATGAGAATCTGTTACAGAAGACTCCTTTGGGTTATGCCTTACCCTTTTTTGTGAGCCGAAGAAACAACTCCTAGAATAAATGCAAGTTTAAGTCATTAGCACTTTGGTATATATTAGTGTGTTTAACCTCTTAGTAGAATCCAGAATCTACAAAAGCAGCAGCCAGGGGAAGAAGAGGACTCAGAACCAGGCAGAGTAAGTGTGGGGAGACGGGGGCAGGGATCACACACTCAAAATATGAGCCCCCTTTATGCCATTAAGGGTTAGGCTGATGTCACCGGCAAGGCACTGCTCACACAGGCACTTGGGATTCACCAGCTTCAGAAATGGAAGATGCACATCTGGGTACTCTCACTTGGGGACAGCCCTACCCACACCTGTACCACAGATGCCTGCATTCCATTCATCTGAGGACTCAAGTGACATTCCCCTGAAAACATGGGGTGGGCCCCAAAGCAGGGCAGTCAGTGCTAGCAAACACACAAGATGAATCCACTCTCTGGTTTTTTTATTGCCCTGGCCAGAGATTGTTGAGAAACTGGAATGTGATGATCTTTAGAGGGACACACTGTCCACTTGCACGCACACGCTCACCTTCATTATGTTTTGCCGGGCCACTCTCCACCTCAGCATTTCCACTCTCGCCAACCTAGTCTGTTCTTTATCATTTTCCAAGGGAGAATGAAAGTGTCAAGAGTCAATGGAAATAAACACAATCATTAAGCATGATGGGTAAGGACAGCATCACAAACAGGAGGACGGCTAAGAGTGAGAAGCAAGGAGCAGATCAGGACCAGAGCCCCCACCCCACTGTCACAAATACCGTGCAGCACCTGAGAAGACAGACACTCTCAGCCACCATGAGGGGCTGGTGCGTTCTCAGACAGACCTGGCGCAGAGACGCAGAGTCTGCAGGAGCACTTAGGGTCTGGGCGAGAACACTCTACACATCCGGAAAGGCGCTCTCAGAGGCCCTGGGCTCTGGGCAAGAGAAGACTATTCAGTTGTTGTCTCATTTCCAATACAAGAAGGGAGGAGCTCACTTTGGCAGGTGACCAGGAGCCTGGCAATTTGTCTCGCCTAACAGATAGAGGATCCCAGACCTGTTCACCCACCTTCCCAATATTAAATTGTCTGCAGGCTGCAGCAAACCCCCACGGCGAGCCATGGTAATTACCCAGGCTGGCTGCTCTCTGTCTGGGCTCCTCTCAGAGGCTTGTCCTAGTCTCAGGGAACTATAAACTAGTTAACAACTCAACCCTAATTAATAAACTCCTTAATGAAGATATAAATGCCCACATTTATCCTTTACGGTGTACTCTGGGCTTTTTCTCCCTCACAGAGCTTAACGGTGTCTCTGCTCTCTCCTTTCTCAATTCCCACTTTCACGTTTGTGTCTGGTCTCTAAATAACAGCCACTGTCTGCTTTGCTCTTTAAATTCGTCTCATTCAAGGCCCCCTGCTATCTGTTCCTAATCTTTGAGAGTGTTTTGTGTGTCCTTAGATGCTCCACTGACACACTGTGAAGAACAGAAAAACCTGCTGAGGTTTTCAAGTAGAAAGGGCAGAGGCTGTGCGCTATCTACATATATGGAAACCAGGAGAAATGCCACGATATTTGAAAAAGTCAAGTGTGGTCACCATCTTTAAGGGAAAATAGAAGAAAGGTGATGGGTAGCCAGCACTGCACCTCCCTGTTCTCTACTAGGAGCAAGACTCCAGCTGGAGCCAGTAGACCAAAGGCACAGGGGGTTGGAAAGTTCATACAGAGATATGTGGAATTGCTCTTTATTTTTCAACCCCTAAAAGTGTATCCTAACTGAAATCATACAGCTATCTATCTATTCACCACTCTTATATACAATCAAACCTGCACAAAAATAGAATAACACCATGCCTTCCAGGTACCAATCCCCCAGTATCACCGACGATCATCACATGGGCAAGCTTATTAACCATTTACCCATCCAGTTTTCCCCCCTATTTTACACTAGCATCAAGCAAATCTTAAACATGTTACCATTTCACAGTTTCCTAATAAGAATAATAATAACTTTGCACTGACACCACCTAAGCATTGGCCTGAGCACCTGTGTCTGGATGTTACACGTACCACTTAGTAGCCATGTGGCTTTGAAGACTTCTCTTCTGTAGGTCTCAGTTCTTTGTCTGTAAAGTTAGGGTAATAATTCTGATCTCTTCAGGCCATTGGGAAGGTAAGTGCAATATTGCAGAACTGCCAGGACCAAAGTAAGCACTTGACAAGCATTCACTGTTGTGACTATTACTAGTCCATAGGAATTTGAAGAAAAAGAACAACTTCTGTTTCCACAGAAGTCTCAAGGAGTAGCTACTGACTTTTCCCAAGGCCATGTGTCCCCCTCACCCCCACTCGTTAGCATTCCCGTGTCCCTGGAAAAAGCAGAGCATCCTGTATCTTTGGGACTTTGGGGTGACTCATCTCTGCATGTTCTCAGCCTCTGGCTGCAGCTCAAATTCACAGTGTCAACTTGTCATTGCAATGAATATTAACCAAATACAGAAATCAGATTTAACTGAGACCTGTGTTTGGTATTATTTCCACTGAGAAATGATATAGTTCCGGGGTGCACATTACTTCCTGTAGGTAAAGCTCCATTGCCTTTTACTAATTAGCTTGCTAACATTTCTTTGGATCTGATGTTATCAGACAGAGGTTTTGTTTCATTTACGCAAAGAAAGCCTCCATTTTCTTTCCAAACTAGGATATCTAGATGCCCACCAAACCCGATGTCTCCCCTCTCTGGGTATACCAGTGGATGAATTGGGCTTCCCAGATTCTCGCCCTTGCAATTAGGTGGAGCCATGACATAAGTTATCAAACATCCTGCCTCCTCCATGCTGACTAAAACAATAGATGTACATTTAAATCCCAAAATGGGTAACTAACACCACAGCAGATTTTGGGGAGAGAGAAGCAGAAAGAAAGGAGTTAGAAGACATTGACACAGAAAAAAGGAATCATTCACTGGTTCAAGATCACAAAAGTGGCCAACAAGTGTCACATAAAGAAACAAGGAGTAGAGGAAAAAAACTGTAGCAAAATACAGAGAAGTTTTGCAAGTTGTGGATAAACTGTAAGAGGAAAAAGTGACGGTGTGAGGAAGCGGAACACAGAATGTTTCAGAAATGTTTCCGCGAAAGGGACCTAAAGGACATGAAGCTCTCCATGACCCCACCTTCCCTTTAGAGATAAGGGAACTAAAGCCCAGACAGCACAACCATCTGACCCCCAAGTCACACAGCCAGTGTAGACTGACATTCTGTGTGCACTGGTCAGTTCTGTAACGCTGGGACACAGTACCCAGCACCAACAACTTGAAGGAGGAGAGGTTGAACATGGTGCATGGTTTCGGAGGACTCCTCCTTGGCCAGGTGGTCCCATGACAGGAGCATCACAGCAGGATGATGTAGCAAAGCAACGCTGCTCAGTTCCTATAGGCTGGGAGCCAGAGCGGGGAGCACAGCCAGGAAAGAAGAGCCCAAGGTCACACCTCCATGTTCCAGAAATGTGCTTTATAATCCCTTGCACAGCTCCCAAGCTCATGAAGTTGACAATTAAGCTTAACTGTCACATTACACTTCAGGTCATGGGAAACAGACAGGGAGGAGGTCCTTAGCAAGCTATTTCAGGGCTGACTTGAGCCTACAATCCATAAACAGAAGACGGATGAGAAAACAGAGTCATTGAATAGCGCAATGACTTACTTCCCCACTTACTCAGAGCCAATAGTGTTGTGACATTCATAATATGTAAATTAGTCTGCTACTCACCTAGAGAGTTAGTGGAATTACTGTAGCACTCAGTTTTTGAAGCACTTCATAGGCACCCTCTGTTCATCCCTTCCTCAGGAGCCCACTGAATCCCTAGGAGCTAGAACCTACTGTTATCTATATTTCAGTCAAGAAAACAAGTGCAGTGAGGCTAAATGATTCCTTCAGTCACAGGTGTGTTTGACTCCAAAATGTGTACACATTCTCCCCAGCCCTCCAAATTAATTAACCTTCAATTCCACTGAGCAAGAACAAAGGGGATGCAGGCATATCTGCTACCAAAAACAGATTCATCCAGCTCCAGGGCCTCCCTGCAGAACAGAAAAGGCAGGACAAACTGTGTCCTACAAATGGCCCAGCAGCAAATACACTCAGGACTGGCTTGTAACTTAAGTCCCGGCACTCACTCTGTATGATATTATATGCATACTTTGGGTATAGTGTAGTACAGACAGCACATGCCAGGGATCTGATCTCTTCCTAGTCAGGCCACAGCAGAAAACCATGTATGAAGCTACCCAAGAGCCCTGACCCAGGCCTCCATGCCCTGAATAAAAGCCACCCAAATGGTAAGTGTGCTTCCCTTGAGTCAGTGCCCATGCAGTTTCTCTGTGGGGTGACGTTCTCATTGGACCCTGGTGCAGTTCTTATTTCACAAATCAGAGCTTAAACCTTCACAAGAGGATATCGATTTGTGCTATCAAAGCAGCAAGATTCCAGAGCTGGGGAGATGAGGGAGTCTGCCACTTTTAATCAATATTTTTCTATTCATTAAATCAGATGCCTGGTTCAGCTTTTGATTTTAAGCCAGACCCAGAGACAGAGGATCAGAGTTCTGCTGGCGCAGTCTGCACTGGGCAGCAAACCGGGCCTTGCTTCTTCACTGCTCTCTCCCTCTGCTGTTCCTTCTCCCTCCTATTCTTTATTCTTCCATGCTGTCTGCAGTCCGTGTTATATCCAGGGTCAGTGCCCACCTATGTCCTGCCAGTTTTCCCTAGGAAACAGCCAAAAGTCAAGCTTCGACTCAGAGCCAGAGCTACTCAGCACCCAGGATGCTATTGGCCTGGAGATGGTGGATCGTCCCAGTGGATGGATAATTGCTGTCTAAATGGATTGCTTAAATCATTCTACTCAGACTGGCAGTTCTTAGGATGTAAAGATTTGAACAGGTAAAGAACAGCAAAGACCAACAAGCTTGTCAAAGAATAACTCACAAGAGGCAATGCTCAAGTGCCCTCCTGGCATGACCTTAGTCTGACACTCCCGGAAGCCCTGTGCTCCCCAGGCCACACTTTGCGGTGCAGCAGACAACACAGGGCTGTGACACAGAGTCTCTTTGGAGCCCAGCTTAGACACTCCCTAGAAGTCTGACTGGGCTTGAAAAATTGTGCTCTAAGCTCATTTTCATTTTCTGTAAAATAGAGAAAATAATCACTGTCTCATGAGGTTGCTTAGAGAAAATTGAATTAGAGAGGGTAAACAAAGTGCCTCTCATCACCACGAAGTCATAATCCCATAATCACCCGTAATCTTATAGTCACTGTCACAGAAGAGCTTCTGGATAAATGTTAGACTTTTCCCTTTGCCTTTCTCCCAAACATCTTTCTTTCCCAGCACACCCAGAGATTTTTCTTCTTGTTTTTTCATTTTCTCTCCTTTTCCATTGATTTACTTTAGGTTCTTCTCACCACCCCTGTAACTGGCCTTAAAACCATAAACTGTCAGCACCAGAAGGCTTTAGAAGAGTGATGCTACTTCAAGATGAGCGATGTGCCCGGCTCACGCTCAGCCACGCCCCCACACGCCTGTGTCCCAGGGTCTCACAGCCTGTCTCTCTCTTTCCGAGTTGAAATTCTTAAAAATGGCAGTTCCCTGACAGTGTCAGTATATTTCCCGGAGAACAACTCTGAAGTGTAACACAAAGCAATCTCTAGGATGTGTCTGGGGAAAAAATTGTTTTGATGATTTTAGGACCAAAAATAAGTAAAGCAGTTCTCATGTAATCATCCAATATGATAATTGTCTTAGGTACTTTTCTCTCATTGGTGAGACAAAATACCTGATGCCCAGAATTAAGGAAAGAAAGGTTTATTCAGCTCAAAGTCTGTGGAGGTTTCAGTCAGTAATCAGCTGGCTGCAAGGCAGAGTGGCACATGGCAGAGGACAACTGTTTACAGTGGCAGAAAACAGCAAAAGCAATGAGAGCGGGGGGGGGCGGCACAGAGCAGCCTCTTTCCTTCCCTTACATTGCATGAAAACTACAGGCCCCAAGGTGTAGCTCTCACACCCACAATCTTAGAAGCCGCCCCATGACGGCTTTGGGGACATCTAGACACAGACCATAACAACAGTTATTCATTTCAGGTCAGCCATCTCCGATCTGACCCTTTCTACAGCATTTTTATTAGTAGGTATTCACTTTATGAAACACCGGGTTTTGATGTGGTATCGTCATACATCCATGTAATGTGTTTTGATCATCTCAATCCCACATTACCCACCTTTACACTTCCTTACTCCCTTCCTGTTATCTAACAGTACTTTCCCTTCTATTGGCATGTTATCTTTTTTTCTTTAGATCCACATATTAGGGAAATACATGGTACCTGCCTTTCTGAGTCTGTCTCATTTCACTTAACATGATGATCGCCAGTTCCATCCACTTCCCTGCAAATGACATAATTTTGTTCTTTATGGCTGAATGATACTCCACTGTGCATATACTACAGTTTCTTTATCCACTTATCCACTGATGGCACATAGCTTGGTGTCATATCTTAGCTATTGTGAATTGTTCCATAATAAACATGGGTGGGACTTCCGGGAAGATGGCGACCGGGTAGGCAGCAGAGAGAGAACCTCCCAGAGGATTACCACCCAAACAATGAAATATAGCAATATGAAGACAGAAATGAAGACTTCCGGGAAGAAGACGACCAGCCGAGAGAGCGAGTGTGGAGGGAAGAACGGCTTCAGCTCCTGAACCCGACAGAGAACGCGCTACTGGGACAAACTGTGCCAAACTGGACAGCGCTCCGGGATCCCGCTCAGAACCCCACCCCCGCAGCCAACGCTGCGCGAACTGGAGCAACAGTGACCGGCCGGCGCAATTTCTGAATCGGGGAAAAGCTCCATCCAGGGAAAAACACCTGAAAGGCACTCCTGTCTGCACGATCACAGGGTGAGTTAAGTGCGCGCTCTAACTGGTTTTTCCTGAATCGGGAAGAAGCTCAGTCCAGCAAGAGACATCAAAGCAGCTTTAAGGACTGCGGGATCTCCCGGGTGGGAAGACCTAGTTAGGCGCCCCAACGGGTTTTGTGAGGGAGGAAGGAACTCCACCCAGGGAGGAACACCTGAGTGGCCTATCTGCAAGAATCCTGGGGTGGCAAGCTGTTTATTCGCCCCGGCCAGGTCTTGGGGTAGGGAGTAGAAGCGGAAATTTCAGCAGACAGCTTAAGAGACATTCTCCCAAAGAGAAGGAATCATTGGAGCAGCCTCTGCAGCAGACCTTTGCCTGCTGAACTACCTGTGGAATTTATAGCTCCACATTTTGAATCTGATACCCAAAAATGGGAAAACAGAGGAAC
>PVLD010031287.1:0-15883 GCA_004027595.1 Dinomys branickii | reverse complement strand
ACTTAATGGAAGTCTATTTCAAAGTTTAATAATCTCTGCAACAAATTAAAAATAACATGTGTAATATTATTTTAGACTAATCTAATTATTTAATATCACTAGCCTATTGTTGATTAAATCCTTGTAAAACAGAATGCTATTTTCTACTAAAGCACACTTGCTGAATATTTGCTAAAGTATAACAATGAATATTTAAGAAAGTTGACTTACCTCAGAATACTGCAAACATTGAGAAATTCATTTGACCAGTGCATACTGTATCATTTAGCCTCACTTGCAACACATCCCTTATCTCTCCGCACCAAAGAACTCTAAGGGAACTGAGGCAGTCATTCTAAACCAGGTATCACGAAATCACCTGGCTGAAAGGGATACCATGTAGCTTACTGGTAATTTTCTAATACTGCCCTAACACAAGTGGCCAAATACTTAATGACTCTAGGTAAATGGAATTTTCACAAATAAATTAAACTTTTGCTCCTCACGAATATGTTAACAGGGTATGGTACAAATAACTATTCTTTTGAAGCCAGTAGTGCATTTTCAGCAACATTTGTTAAAGTGTATATAACTGCATTTGAACCAATTCTGCCACCGACTGTCATGTTTCACCTGACAATCTGTTCTCCTGAATTCTAATTCCCTTCTCTTGTGAGTTGAAACCTTTCTTGAAACCTTTGGAGCACTGGAAGACTGCTGTTATAACAGGTATATCTCAAATTTACAACTGTTGATGCTGTGTTTTCAAAGCAGAAACAGAAATTTGCCATAATTTCTAGCCATTTGAAGAGAGATTCCATGGGAGGAAAAGCACCAAACTTAGTTTGAGTTATGTAATGGGCCATAACATACATTATTCATTCTAGATACCATATGCTTAGTAGTACAAAACTTTTCAACACTAATTAAACCACGTAAGCAATTTGATTTTGTTTTCTGCAGGACAGAATATGATATTTCATAAGTATTTTGAATTATTTTCCTGCTTTAAAGTAGCAAATAAAATTATCATTGTTGTGCTTAATTTATATTTATAATAATCACTTATTTTTCAGAGGGATGATAAGAAAAGATTGTTTTCCAAGGAACTTCTTATAATCCATTATCAGGATTCCTCTTAGCATCATCTGGCCACTCATGTAAGAATCTTAATTTATTGATATTTGCCGAGAGAAAAGTTAACACCAGAATAACTGAACTAAAAATGGGGAGGGATACATTTTGCTGTGATAATATCATTTCTGTGCCACCAATCACAGATCCCCTGCCTGGGAGAAAACAGAGTGATCACTCCAATGTCATGTTCAAGTGGAGCAAATCAAGTTTAACTGGTTTGACTGATTTCAAACCAAGTCAGAAATAGTGTGTTTAACAGTAATAGGCAGAAGTCTACTTAAATATTTTGTCCATCTTAATTTAGCAGAATTATTTTCAGTATATCAAAGAGGGTATTTAGAATTCACACTAGAAAAGAAACCTCCATTTCCTTTAATATTATCAAGACTACTTGCAGCCATGATACCGATATATCCCAACAGATATGACATTGCAAGCAACAGATTTGCTGAGCTGATACAGAGGCCGTATTGTATTCCCGTAATATTCCTTCTCACTATGACAAGACATACTAAAACTGTTATATTTTTATTTTAAAGAGAATAAAAAATTTTAAAACATTAAAAATTATAACGAATTTCAAAACAAGAAGATAGGAAATAAACAATGGTTGCTATATTTCATATTGTTATCTCCAAAGTACTTGTTCAGATGACCAGATACAGGCATGCAAAATTGATCCAAAAAAGTAAGCATTAACTGTTCCTTTCAATAAAACAATAGAAATTAGAAGTACAATTGTCTTAGCTATCTTATATTTCCCTTCCTTCTTTCTTTTCTCCTTTCCCTCATCCCCGTTGTTCTCTCCTTTTGAGCAGTTTCTTTTCCTTTCACAATATCTACTGGCATTGTCTCCCTAGTGTAAGAAACTGAAAAAGTAAATAAAGGATGAGATTGAACATTGATATGAAAGTGTAAGCTCCTTGAGTCCACACAATAAAACAGTAAGAACACTTGGTGGCCTAACTCAATAGGACTAACACTGCATTATGTTTCTTTCTGTATATATAATGTGGATACATAGCAGCAATGTTAAAAATATACACGAGCTTCCCTGCCCAGTGCAATATGCATTAGCTACAAGTAACTACTCAGTACTTGAAGCGTGGCTACTCTGAGTTCAAATGTGCTATAAACTTATGAAGATAACACTCTAGATTTATAGATGTATTTTTTTAAAAATGTAGCCATGCACAGGAGTACAGGCTTGTAATCCCAGCATTCTGGGGAGCCTGAGTCAGGAGGACTGTAAGCGTGAATTCCACTGAGAGTGTAACTAAGTGTGAAGGCCCTGGGTTCAATCTATAGTAGTGTCAAAAAGAGTAAAATACCTCTTTAAATATTTATGCTGACATATTATTCTAGATACACTAGGTTAAATAAAGTATAAAAATAATGTCACTAGGTTTTTTTTTCTGGCTCTGGGGAATGAACCCAACGCTTTGCACTGAGCTGGGTCCCAAGCTCTTTTGTAGATTTTATTTTGAGATAGTGTCCCACTGTCATTAAGTT
Organism: Dinomys branickii; assembly: GCA_004027595.1. NCBI lineage: Eukaryota > Metazoa > Chordata > Mammalia > Rodentia > Dinomyidae > Dinomys > Dinomys branickii. Next base: position 13,255 of record PVLD010031287.1, on the reverse strand, counting down.
TAAGTTTTCTCAGACTGGGTTTAAAGTTGGAATCTTGCCTCAAGTTTTCTGTAGGGCTGGGAATACAGGCATGCACTACCATCCAGCATAGGGATGAATAATTATTTGTTCTAGGTGGTTCTCTTATGCATTGTATGTTTAGAAGCACCTCTCACCTCTAACTGTGAGGTGCCAGGAACACATCCTCTCCTTACCAATAATGGCGACAACCAAAATTTCCTCTGAACAATGGGTAAAATTGTTCCAGTTTGGGAACCTTTAATCTACAGTATCCAAAGTGGTGTCTTAAAATTTCAAGACAGTTTTATAATGCTAGATTTAAGGAAGATTAAATATAGATACTTGAAACTCAAAAACATTTCATTTGCTTGCTTAATGTAATTAGCATGATAATTATTTTAATGTCACCTAGTAGAAACACAATGGCATCATTACAAAGGGAGAACTGCATATAGAAATAAAATAGAAAATGTTCATAAAAATGTGAACTTGAACACATTTCCGTTAAGTAAACATGAAGATTGAAATTCAAGTTTCAATATACAGTGTTTTTAAAAATATCTTTTCCATGGTACCATTTTTGTAATGACTACCTTCCCAATGACAATGCCAGTTGAATTTTATATAAACAGTAGAATAAAGTGTATGGATTTTGGCTATCACTTTCAGTGGTTAAGTTTTCCAATATAAATTTTAAATACATATTTGATTTCATAAGAGGTGTTTTACCAAATAAAAAGAGTGAAACTGCATATGTTGAATGAAACAGTCTATTTGTTTTACTAGCCATCTATGTAGTGACCTGATAAACAACTGAAATTCCTAAACCTGTAGCTAACATCTGTTGATATTATTGTTAATCAAAGAAATGTTTGGTATGTTTAATCTAAGCCAGTGGTATACAGTGATTTTTATCACAGTTCTGCTACAGACTCTTTCAAATATTCACTATGTATTGTGGGAAACTATGCAAATCAATAATCAACTAAATTAGATCTTATATATAATATTAATGACTGTTAATACTCAGTGTTTTTTTCAACTGACAAAAAGTGGTAGGAAATCTCATGCCTCATTTGTGCTCCATTTGAAGCAAAGGCAATAATCAAAGCTTTTTAGCAAGAAAGTAAATGAAATTTGCATAATGAAATATAATCATTTTCTATATTTCTCATTTTTATTTTAAATTAAGGGAATGTGAAGTTGAATTCACAATTACTATTCCCAAGGCACAGTAAGTTACTAATGTCAGTTTTTTGCTAAAGTTTCATTAGAAAATTTGGGGAAAAGAGGAACTGTTCAGAGGGAGTAGAATAGCTTAAAGCAAATCTAAGCATTGTTCTCAGTGAGCACAAATAGAGTAATTTTCAGAGATGATAAAGAACGGAGGGTAATAGGACTGTATACACTGGCATGCTTGTTATCAAGTATATCCTTTCTAAGAATTTTGAAAGACCAGCTCTATTTCTTTTCCTACTATAGTCATTGTTCTATACCCCAAGGACCATTAATAACATGTAGCCCATTGATGGACAAAGCTGGTATCACTGAACCTTTATGATCCAAGGCTGTGATGAGTATGTGCAAGTAAAATATTCCACTTTTAAGGATACTGTCTTCCATTGCATGAAATTGTCCATTTTTCATACATATAATCCAACTTGAAATAAATATTGAATAGTTTGAGGGAAGATGGCATTACTCCATTAGTATGTACAGTAATATCAGTGTTTAGACCAAGTTTTTTAAAGCCAAAAAAAAAATTTCACGAACTTCTTACTGCCCTTAATTCTGTTTCTGGTTACAATTCCAGCTAGTTTACCTCATCCTTTTGGATTAGTTATCATGTACATAGTTAAGCACTTCCAAGGGGCCTATGGCACTGTGTGTGTTGATGTATATATTTTATACAGGTTGATGGAAATTTTTGCAGCTTTAAATCAAGAGCTTTGAGAATTGTATTAATTCTACCAGAAGCCACTCTGGCAAAGTGCTCATATTTGAGAGAATACCTTTCTGGAAAAAGACAAAAACAATAAACCTCTTTCATAATAAAATTCTTGAATCAGGCCTGGTAGCACATGCTTGTAATCACAGTACCTGGGAGGCTGAGGTAGGTGAATCTTTAAGGCCAGATTGAATTAAATAGCAACTTTAAGGTAAGCCTGGACTACATAGTAAGAAATTGTCTTGAAAGGAATGAAGGTAGGAAGGAAGGACGGAAGGACAGAAGGGAGGAAGGAAGGGAGAGAGGGAAGGAAGGAAATTCCTAGTGAGCAACTCCTGATGGGATAATAAGCAAAGTTTCTTTTCCTTTTTGTCTGTCTGTCTCTCTGTCAATCTCTCTCTTTTACTCTCTATTCCTCTCAGTAAATAGACAGCACACTGAATTCCTAAACAGACTTGACTGTAGGCACAATTTTAAAGTGAGGATTATGCATGTTATTTTTGCTAAATTCCTCAGTTTCTCTGCACTTTTTGTCCATCGCAATGCCCAGGTCTACAGTAGTTGCTGGACTTAAAGTGTCCTTTTACCAAATGTCATGGTTTGTGTCTAAATGTCTCCCACAAAGCCTCATTCAGTCATGGGCTGGGCGTCCAGAGTTTTTGATTGATTTGTGGTCCAATGCTGGGATTATGGGTGTGAGTGCTACACCTGCCCTGGGGTGGGTAGTTTGCACACAATGTAAGGGAGGGAAAGAGGCTGCTTGCTGCCACTCCTCCCTTTTTGCTTTTGCTACTTTTGCTGTTTTCCACTGCCATGAACAGTTGCCCTCTGCCATGTGCAGCCTTGGAGCCAGCCAAGTATGGACCAAAACCTCAAAAAACTGAGAGCTAAATAAACTTTTCCTTTCTTAATTCTGGGTGTTGGTTATTTTGTCTCAGCAAAAAAAAGAAAAATAAGACGCCAATCATTATTGAAATTACTGCCATAGCATCTATTTCTTCCTTAGGACCATTCTAGTTTATGATATTAACTCATATAAAGATATTAGGAAGTTATCCTTATTATTATTAAAAATATTTTTATATGAAATGTTAGAGGTGTTAATAAATTTATAAAACAAAATTAAATGAAGCATTGCTACAAACTAGGAGAGAAAAATTGGGGCAAATTTCTCCTCATATTGTTCATGTATAGGCATTCCCCCTGATCGCACAAGGAAACAATGCAGGAATGTTAACTCTTCAGAACTTAATCTTGATAGTAAAGTAACTAGTGAAGAGACAATTGTGAAAATGATTGCTCTCATCTCTTGACATATATAAAACATCACTAAAGAGACAAAGACATTTGTGCAAAGACATTTTGGCCTGTAGAGAGATGCACGATGGTAGTATATGTGGACGTTTTACTTAGAAGAGGGCTTTAATATAAAAATGAAATATCCAGGTAAATTATTTAAGATTCTTTGGAAGTGACATATTCTATTTTTAAAGTAAAATAAAAGTAATATGAATGGTTTTAGAGTCCTCCATGTCCTTCCTAAGTTCTTCAAATGAGGTAAATAGCATAGTAATGTAGGGCAAATGCACTCTTTTGGAAATGTTGCTTCCTAATGAGCCTGCTTTTCTACCTTCAAGAATGTTATATGAGTAATCCTCAGTTTTACTATAGTCTAGATCCTGGTGTCTGAAGAAACAACAAGAACAATGTGGTGCCTAAGATAAAATTTGTTTTACAACTCTAATAACAAATCTCAAATGACTTATGGATAATGGCTGAATTCACATTAATATATGCTGTGTGCTACATAGTTCCATACACACACACACACACAACAGACACTCCAGGTAAAACAGCAAGGAAATGTTTAAATATATGTATAATCATTTTCCTATAAGACTAAAATGTGCATTTAGTCACTAAATATATTTGCATTAATAACTTGTTTTTCGGAGAGTTTAGTAATTTGTATCTTCTCCCAGGGAACTGTAAATAGGAAATTTTCTTCTGTAAAAAGCCAGAGAAGAAATACTTTAGGTTCATAGGATACATGATTTCTAGTGTAACTAGTCAACTCTGCTATATTAATGTGTGAATAATCAGAGTATATAAATGTAAGGAGAAACTATGTTCTAGTAATATTTTATTTAAAAACAGCCAGTACACTGGATTTGACCCAGAGATTATAGTTTACTGAGATCTCTCCTAGATTATATTTCAACAAAAACTTTGTTTTTGCTTAAAGATTTATTTCTTTGGGAACTATAGTTGCAGAAATATTGAGGAACGCTACAGTAGCATTCTTATTTTAACCCCAGAAATGGTTTCAGTATAAGTAGTAGAGACTTTCACCCAGTAATAACCAAGAGAAATGATTATGTGTAGGATCCAAACAGCTTCAATATCTTATACTTATTTTGCTTATTGTTTCCCTGGTAAATTTTCATTGAAATGATTATTATCTTTCATTATGATCTTTCTAGTAGCTTCAGGGAAGTTTCAGTGTCTATACTTAGTCAAAAACTGCACAATGCATCTCAGCAGCCAATCTGTGTGGAACTGTCGGTAGGTGAGGCTGAGCATGTGCACTGCTTTGCTCCTTTGGGACAGGGGATGAGCTCGGCCTGGAAAGCAGTATCTTAGTGGCCTGGCTCTCTTGGCTGGTGAGGACTGTGGCCTGGAAGTAGCACCAGGCTTTGTGGTCCTCTAGGTTGAGGCCTGCTCTCCCCTGACCAGCTATCAGAGGATCCCAGAGCAGCAGCCCCTGCCTAGCCACCATCATTTCCATGGCTGAGGCCCACACACTTTCTGTCCATGGCCTGAAAACCCTGGTACCAAAGGGGAGCATTCCCACACCATCACAGTTGTGGTCTGAACTGTGCACCCCAGAAATCGCCTTGGGATTCTGGGCCCAGTGGTCCATGGCCTGCTACTATCTTGGAATAACTTTGATATCCAGGTAAACTAGGGTCCCTAGAGTCCTTTGGTGAGCTGGCCGGGTAGCTAGTAGCTCAGCACTTTTCATTTCACATCCAAAATGACAAAACGTAGGAGCAAACTGTAGTCTCAGAACTCAACTCCACCCAGAACAAGACCAGGAGACACTGACATAGGAGAACTTGGAAGCCACATACCTGAAATCTCTGAAATGATCACATCTGAAGTTAATAAACAATCCCATCAGGCCATAGAAGAGATCAGATCAGAAATAACCTCCCAGGCGAAAAGAGAAATGACCATAATAATGAAAGAAATGCTCCGCACATCTAGAGAAGAAACAGATAAAAAAAAAAAATAGAGGAACATAGGCAACAGATGGAAACATTACGTGAGCAATTTAGGAAGGAAATAGAATGCATGAAACAGACTCAAAGAGATTTTCAGGAAATCAAAACTTCCAAAGGAAGCTTGCAAAACCATTTGAATGAAGCCAAAGATAGAATTTCAGATCTTGAAGACAGCATGGCAGATAGCAACTGTGAAAGGAAGGATCTCTTAAAGTCATCAAGGATCCAGGAAAAATCAATCCAACCACTGCAAAACAGGGCAAAGAGAAATAATGACCAAGTAATAGGAGTCAATAACATAGCAGGAGGCAACACAAATGACATAGAAAGAATAAACTGCAGAAATAATACCAGAAAATTTCCCAAGCATGGTAAAAGATTCTGACGGTCAGTTAAATGAGGCATATAGAACTCCAACTAGCCATAACCCAAATAAAACCACACCCAGACATATTAATAGTCAAGATCCCAGATATCCAGCAAAAGAACACAACATTAAAAGCTTCTAGAGAAAAGAAACAGATTATCTACAAAGGAAAGCCCATCAGAATCACAGCAGACTTCTCAACAGAAACTGTAGAGACTGTACATACTAGTCAAGGGAAAACTGGAAAAGGAAGACATAACAAACCTACACATGCAGTCGAGAAGATCTTGGAGCGATGTATTACAGGTTCTGAGACAAAACAGATTCCAACCCAGACTGATGTATCCTGCAAAACTATCCTTCAAACTCAATGGAGAAATAAAATATTACCACAACAAAGAACAACTGAAGAATTTCATGAGTGCCAAATTAACCTTACAAAAAGTACTAAAAGATATTCTGGACAGAGAAAAAAGAGACCATGATCTCAAGAACAACAATAGAAGGGAACCCTCAAGCAGAGCAAGCATGTAAACAGATGGCAAAAGTAGGAAACCAACAGCAAGTAAATAGCATGACAAGGATAAGCCAATATATATCAGCTATAACCACTAATGGAAATGGCCTCAATTCACCAGTGAAATGAAACAGATTGGCACAGTGGACTAAGAAACAAAATCCAACAATATGCTGTATACAGGAAACACATTTTACTCAAAAGGATGTCCACAGACTGAAAGTTAAAGGATGGAAAGCAATTCTCCATGCAATAGGTTCTCAGAATAAAGCAGGGGTAGCTATTATGTTTGCAGACAATATAAACTTCAAACCTAAAATAATCAAAAGAGATAAAGAAGGCCACTACATACTAGTTAGGGGAAAGCTGCAAGAGGAAGAGATAATAATCCTAAACATCTATGCACCAAATACTGGAGCACCCAACCTTATAAGTTAAATTTTAACAGACATGCAAAACCAAATAATTAATAACACTATTATAATAGAGGACCTAAACACCCATTTGACACAAATAGACAAGTCAATTGGACAAAAACTCAGCAAAGAAAAAACAGACCTGACCGAAATGTGTGAACAAATGGACTTAGTAGATGTATACAGAGTGTTCCACCCCACAACATCAGAATACACATATTTCTCAGCTGCACATGGGTCTTTCTCTAAAATAGACCACATTCTAGCCCATGGAGCATACCTACCTAAATGCAAAAGCACTGAGATTATCCCATGCATATTATCTGACCACAATGCAATGAAATTGGAAATTAATGACAAAGGGAACTCCAAAAATCCCATAAACACTTGGAAATTAGACAACAACCTCCTGAACAACCAATGGGTCACACAAGAAATTAAAGAAGAAATTAAAAAATACCTACAAAGAAATGAAAATGCAAATACAACCTACTGGAATCTGTGGGATGCAATGAAAGCAGTCCTCAGAGGGAAATTTTTAGCAATGAACTCACACATAAAGAAAACAGAAAGAGAACAAATAAATAGCCTAATGCTGAACCTCAAACTTTTAGAAAAAGAAGAACAAGTCAAGCCCAAAGCCCAAAGAAGGGAGGAGATTATAATGATCAGGGCAGAAATTAATGCAATTGAGATAAACAAAATGCTACAAAAAATAAATGAATCAAAGAGTTGATTCTTTGAAACAATAAATAAAATTGATCAACCCTTGCCACCCTTATCAAAAAAGAGGAAAGAATTCAAATTCATGCAATAAAGAATGGAAAGGATAAAATCACAACAGATCCTACAGAAATTCAAAACATCATTAATACCCACTTTGAAAATTTTTACTCTCATAAACTAGAAAACTCTAAAGATATGGACAGATTACTATATATGTATGAATTACCAAAGTTGAATCGGGAAGATATAAAGTTCTGGAACAGCACAATAATAATTAATGAGATTCAAAATGTAATTAAAAAGTTACTGACAAAGAAAAGCCCAGGCCCTGATGGATTCAAAATAATATATTCAGAGAAGATTTATTGTGAACATTCCTCAAACTCTTCATAGAAATAGAAAAGGAAGCAATTCCCCCTAACTCATTTCTGGAGGCAAGTATTACACTGATACCAAAACCTCAGAAAGATCCAACCAAGAAAGGGAACTATAGAACAATCACTCTGAGGAACATAAATGCAAAGATACTCAGTAAAGTACTAGCAAATAGAATGCAGTGAATCATAAGGAAAATTACACACCATGACAAGGATGGATTCATTCCAGTAATGCAGGGATGGCTCAATATATGCAAATCAATTAATATTATACACCATATCAATAGAGTCAAAGATAAAAACCACATGATCATCTCAATAGATGCAGAAAAAGCTTTTGACAATGTCCAACATGCATTCATTATGAAAACCATAGAGAAAATAGGAATACATGGCCCTTACCTCAAGCTGATCAAAGCCATCTATGACGAACCAACAGTCAACATCATACTAAATGGATAAAAACTAAAAAGTTTCACTTTAAAGTCAGGAACAAGACAAGGATGTCCAATGTCACCACTCCTATTCAACATAATTCTGGAAGTATAAGCCAGGGCAATTAGACGAGAGAGAGAAATAAAAGGATAACGAATAGGAAAGGAACAATTAAAATCATCACTATTTGCAGATGACCAGATACTTTACATGGAAGACCCCAAAAACTCCACAAGAAGACTTCTTGAATTAATTGACAAATGCATCAGTGCAGCTGGATACAAAGTCAACAGGCAAAAGTCAATAGTATTCCAATACACAAACAAACAGACTGAGAAAGAAATTGAGAAGCTATACCTTTCACTATGGTGTCCAAAAAATTGAAATATTTAGGAATCAATCTAATAAAAGAAGGAAAAGATCTATTCAATGAAAGCTATAGTACTCTCTAAAAAGAAATAGAAGAGGATTTCAAAAAATGGTACAATATTCCTTGCTCATGGATAGAAACAACCAACATTGTGAAAATGGCCATACTACCAAAATTGCTATACAGATTCAATGCAATTCCCATTAAACTACCAATAGCATACCTAACAGATTTAGAGAAAACATTCCATAAATTCATCTGGAACCAAAAGAGACTCAGAATAGCAAAAGCAATCCTGGGCAACAAGGCCAAGTCCGGTGGAATCACAATCCCTGACCTGATGTTATAATACAAAGCTACTGTAATAAAATCAACATGGTACTGGCTAAAAAACAGACGAGAACATCAAAGGAAGAGACTGGAAGACACAAACACCACCAGAAACACACTGAGCCACCTATTCTTTGATAAAGAGGCCAAAAACCTCTCTGGAAGAATGACGACCTCTTTAATAAATGGTGCTGGAAAGATTAGCTTGTCCCCTACCAAAGATTGAAAACAGACCAAGTCTATTACCATGCACCAAACTGAAGTCAAAATGGATCACAGATCTCAATATTAGAAAGAAATGCTGAATCTATTGGAAGAGAAAGTAGATAAAAACCCTGAAGACATAGGGGTAGGCAGAAAATTCATGAACAAAAACCAAACTGCCCTTGAAATAATTCAAAGAATCAACAACTGAGATCTCATACTACTGAAATTTTCTTCACAAGTTAAGAAGTCACCAGCAGAGTAAATAGAAAACTAACAAATTGGGAAAAAATTTTAGCTGAGTGCTCTTGGACAAAGTTGTTCTATCTAGAACATATAAAGAATTTAAAAATATCAGTCCTTCCTTCCAAAGTTAAAGAACCAATTCAGAACTGGGCAGCTGTGCTAAATACACACTTCTCAGATAAAGAAATACAAATGTCACATAAATACATGAAAACATTTTCAACATCATTAGTCTTTAGAGAAATACAAATAAAAACAACACTGAGATTTCACCTTGCCCCAGTAAGAATGGCTAGCATTAAGAAATCAGCCAACAGCAAATGCTGGCAAGGCTGTGGAGAAATCGGAACTCTTCTCCAGTGCTGGTGGGAATGCAGACTGGTGAAACCACTGTGGAAATCACAGTGGAGAATGTGGAGTTTCCTCAGCAAACTAGGTCTAGAAGTCCCATTCAACCCAGCTATTCCCATTCTGGGTATTTTCCCTGAAGATCTGAAAACACCATATCACAGCAATATTTGTGCCCCTATGTTTATAGCAGCACAAGTTTTAATAGCTAAATCATGGAAGCAACCCAAATGTCCATCCACCAAGGACTGGATAAAAGAAACTGTGGCATTTATATATAATGGAATATTACTCAGCTATAAAGAAAGACAAACTTGAGGCTTGTATAGTTAAATGGTCACAATTAGAGACCATACTCATACGTGAAATAAATCAGATGTGCATGAGCAAGCAACATATTATATCACTAGTGTAAGAACCTGAAAGTGTGAATATGATTTGGAGGTATGAAAGGAAACTGCTCAAAAGTAAAGAGCAACTGGCATGAGAAAGAGTAAAGAAAGAAAAGGATAGTTATGTATGTATGTATGTATATGCAGGGTAGCTAACATAGTTGTACTACTAACTTGTGTCGCTTTATTGTAAGGAACAGTTAATCATTAGTTATTTGATCAATCTTGCATGTCTCTATTTGTTTTTCTGAGTATACACTTTGAAGTTATCGATATGTAATTCCCTGTCACTTTGTCTGTAATTCAGTTTTGATTGTACTATTCTTGTGCTACTTTGTAAGTGGCTGTCTGTTTGTTAATATGTTTTTGTTCTTTTAAAATTAAAAAAAAACTGCACAGTGCAGGCATGGTGGTACATGCCTGCAATCCCAGGTGAGAGAAAAGGATCACATGTTCAAACCCAGCCTGAGCAACTTAGCAACTTAGTAAGACTCTGTCTCAAAAGAAACAAAAATTTTTAAGACTGGGGATGTAACTCTGTGTGAATGCTTAGTACAATAAAAGATAATACTGCATAGATCATCGTTACTTTAAATAGCCTCTAGTCCCATTTATACAAACACTTGAATTATCCAACAAGATTTCCGTGAATGTGTATATATGGTTACCCACAAATTCAAATGTCAGGCACCTCTATCTTATGGCCTGTTCTGTTTGGCATGAGTGTTCATCTGAGTAGAGTGTTATAGCACATTTCCATTCAGCATCCAGAAGACAGGAAGGCTTTCTTTGTGCAGAACTCATTAACTCTACCTCTCTTGTGTCTTGCAAGTAAATTCACTGGAAAAATGCTGTTGTATTTCCAGATCCCTATGTGTCTATCCCACAAATGCAATCGAATAGTGTTTGTTCACTTCAACATGTTAGAGATGGTAATTATTTTAATATTTTCTTTTCCACTGCATGTAATTAACATAATCTGAGTCCTCCCATATGTTTGTCCTCAAAATATTTGCATGACTTATGCTTGAATTTATGTCTACAACTTGAATTATTTTTGAAGACCTGCTTACATTCCCCTAAGTACCAAATCCCAAAATCATGCTTCCTAAAAGAGTTCACGAAAGTAGTATACAAAGAAGTACTCATGGCATCTTATTTCTTTTTCACTTCAAACAAAAGTTAAGTATTTCAAAGCTAGAATCAAATTTAGTTAGTCTAGCAAAACACTCTGGTTAAGTATCTTTGTGAAAAATACTAGTTATGAAATCATTATGCCATAAATTTTATAGTTCTAGTATTTGTATATAGCTCATAATGAATGCAATATTCTGGGACATTAGCACAATATAAAATTAAAAATTAAAATGTGTGTATATATGATATACATTCAAAAATCATATTGATAAGACTACATGATCACTATTCTAAGGGATTGCAACATCACTTCAACTGCTGGATAAAACATCAAATGTCTTCAAAGGTACAAACTATGCTGCAAGAAGGAAAGAAGGGAATATATGCAAGAATGTATGAGATAGAGTGCTTACTGGGCCTAACTTTGATAAACTATCTTGATACTTTTATATAGATCACTCTACTGATAATCATTCAAACCTATGGGTAGCACATACATTTTGGCTTTACTGAGTAGTCAATATTCAATATCATGTAATTAAGTAGCAATACTACGACTTTATAATTTTCATGTTTCCAAATTTTGTAAAGATTGCTGACATAGCGCTTAATAATATGTCATATGTATAAGCCCTCCTGTGTAATTATTATATTCACCAAATAAATAAGCTTTTTCTCTGCTTCAGGCTTATATTCATAATCAAGGAAGCTTGCCACAAGAAATGTTGCAATAAGTATTATAGCTATTCACTTAAGGAGACTCAGACAGTGATGATGGAGGAGCTTACCTAAATGACTTAGGCAAAAAAAATTATTTAAACTCAGCTACCAAATTTTTGTCCCTACATTACACAAGTGGACTCAGTTTTCTTCTGTTTCCAATGTGTCATTTTCTGGCTGCTTATTTTTGAAAGCCATAGGATTGGTAAAACCATAATTGGTAATTAATACAAAAAAATGTGAGTGGGGGGTGGTGGTACACACCCATAATCTCAGCACTCTGGGGGCTGGGAAAAAAGATTATGCATTCAAGGCCAGTCTAGACCATATAATGAGACCTTGTCACAAAAAATAAAAAAAAAAACCAGAAAAATAGCTAAGTAGAGAATAGCAGGAACAGAGCCACTGTGGAACTTGGCATAACAACACCTGGAAAACAACAACTTCTTAAAGAGAGAAAAAGTAAGTAGATCTTTGGGAACCACAAAGGAGGTGACAGGAAAGCTAGAAACTACTGAGAAGCTGAGAAAATGGAGCACAATGCAGAGAAAAGGATAAATGAGTCTGGAAAGCTGGCCTGGTCTCCTAGGAAGGGCCCTGTACCTGCTGACACAAGGAAAGCCTAGGAAGGGTCAGCGGCCCCAGGGAGAAACAGTGGACTAGCCCCAAGAAAAACCCTCAGCTACTATAAATTACAAAAACAATGAAGGGTTTTACTCTGAAAATAGTTCCTCCTGCATGTCAGGCTAGAGTTGATGGAGAAATTCAGTTCAGGGCCCTCAAATATGGGAGAGTTTAATGTGAAGCCAAATTGAGAAGGAGTTAATTGTTTAAAACAGAGCCACAGAGTGACTAGAGAAAAACTATACTTTGGGATTTCAGGTGTCAAGCTATCACAGTGACTGGGTAGGAAATGGCCACAAGAGATAGTTGCAGGGGGAGTATGGACTAGACATAGACCCTTTAAAAAGTTTAAGCTTAGACCAGAAAAAACAAGGGCTCCCTACTTCTGTGGTGAGAAGCCAGATTGTTTGTCTCTGGCTTCTGGAGGGGGCTGAGTGTGCAAGTGGTAGCATTAAGTTCAGTGGTCTACCTGAACCCCTGCAGTGCTAGCACACCCAGTGCAGAACACAGGGGTCAGGTTACTTTCCCCATTTATCAATGTGAACAGGGATACACCTTGGCTGGATGGTTTTCACAACCTTGGAAATGTGGACAGAGGTACCTCTGGAGCTGGGGAGAGTATCTTAAAATCCACAGGCCATAAAGCTAGCCATGACTTGGGTTGCAGAGTGAAAAATGAAAGCTAGGAGGGCCTACAGTGAATACGCCCTTAGGGTAGAATACATTGGCCCACCCATTCAGTAGTAAAAGTGAACAAGATTCACAAAAACATGAGTGTGGAAACAAAATATGACCCAGCAGTGCCGCAGTA
>PVLD010031286.1:0-15885 GCA_004027595.1 Dinomys branickii | reverse complement strand
GCCAAACTCACATTTTAAATCATCCTGCTGGGCTCTTTGCTCTTGATTCTCAACAGATCTGGCTGAAAGCCCCCAACAATAGCCATGCCACTGCCCCAACATTCGACTGTCTTGAAATTTCTTTTGCCAGATTAATCAGTTCACTGCCACCCTTACTTAGGCAAAGTCTCTGCACATGAGCAAAATTCAGACCAACTTTCCTCCACGCCATAACATATATCATCTGGAGTTCAACAACCAGTGCAGTCCTTTCCAACAGAAACCTTCCAAACCTGGTCTTTACCAGCAGGATTTCTATTGGCCTTGTAGTCTTCCGAACTCTGACCAGAATCTCCCATACAGAACAGCCGAAAGCACTCCAGCTGTACTCTTTCAGGCGACATCTGTGAACCTTTCCAAACTCTTTCCACAAGCGATTTCCAAAGGCTCCTGAACCACATGGTCAGGTATAGTAACAACAACGACCCCATTCCACTGGTACCAAATTCTGTCTTGGTTACTTTTCTCTCATTGCTGAGACAAAATATCCAACATCCAAAATGAAGGAAGGAAAGATTTACTTAGCTTACAGTTTGTGGAGGTTTCAGTCCATACTTGACTGGCTCGGAGGCAGAGTGGTACTGGGCAGAGGGCAAACGTTCATGACGGCAGAACACAGGAAAAACCACAAGAGCAAAAGGGAGGAATGGCAGGCAAGCAGCATCTTTGTACCTCCCTTACATTGTAAACAGGCTACCCCGAACTGGGTGGGGTGTAGCACTCACATAATCTTCATGCTCTCCTCTTCCACAGTCTCAGGATATATACAAAGTAAGCACCCTGGCTTCCTGCTGAGTCACTCATCCAAACCTCTGGACTCCCCAAGTTGACACAGTGTATCAACCATAACAAGATCCTATGGACTTGAAGAAAAAGAAAAGGTGCTCCAAAGATATAAGTTATCAAACAAGTAGGATGAACACATGAAAAGTTCTAATGTACATCATGAGGACTACAGTTAATAACAGTGTGTTGTATTCAGGACTTTTGCTAAATGAGTACATTATAGCTGCTCTTGCCCCATCAGGAAAAATGGGCAACTATATGAGATACAGTAATTTGCTTCACTATGGTACCCACTGTACTATGTATATGCACATCGTGCTGCATACTTTACATACAATAACATTTAATATAAAAATAAATATGAGGAAAGCAGTGATTCTAGGTAGCAAATAAAGACTTAAAAAGCAGGAGTTAAGAGGTGTTTATGTAGGGAAATAAATGACAAGGTCTGCTGTATTCAGCCCTGCCTAACCTCTGAAGACCAGCCATTTCACACTACTTTTGCTAGCAATTGCACATATTCATCCTCCTTGACAATCTGCAGTCTGTGAAGATTGAATTCCACTGCCTATACGTTCTCTCACACACATTGAAATCACAAACCTGACTAGTTCTACTGAACACACCACTGAATATAAGTAGAGCACTTCTTATCTGATTGTAACATGGGGGCTTGAAATTCAACATATTTTAAACCTGAACTAATCATGTCCCTTTTTTCCATGTGTCCTATTTTTGTCATTTCCTCATTTGTATTAATGCCACACCATTTTTCTAAACACAAGCTGCACAGCCAATTCAGAGTTTTCTCTGCTCAGTTATAGTTCCCATCAGAGCACTTATGAAACCCTAGAGATTGCACCATTTCTATCTCTTGAATTTGAACCCTTCTTTCCATTACCACTGCTAGAGTCCCAGCTTGATGTCTTATTACAGGGCCATTATTAGAACACCCATCTTGTTACTATCTGCTGGAGTGAGACCTTTCTCCTTATCCGAGCCAAATATCACCTCTAAACTATGGTGGCTGACATCATATCATTTCCTCACTTTGAAGTGTTCTTATGAACTGTCTTTTAAAATTCATACTCTTGGTCCTGGCACTAAAAGTTTGTTTCATACTTCATTTTTCAGGATTTTCCCCACTGCTTTCTTGATTCCTAGGAGGTCTGAACCCTTCATGTCCCCTTGAAAACCCCTGGTGCCCTGTTTATCTCATTTCTTTTAACTAGAATGTCATTAGGTTCCCAGTCCTGGTTTGTTCTGATCTTATCCTTTCTATTTCTCAGCATTGCTGATACTTCTGACACCGTTTTAAGACACTGATTTTATTATTTTGTACATTTTAAATGTTTATGTAACCTCTTGCTATCTTTGCTAGATTGGAGATACATTGAGGAAGAATGTGATTCATATTTGCTTTCTTCAAAGGGCCCCTTACATTTAATTTGTGCTTTTAAAAATGAAAAGTGATTAAACCTTAGGTTTGGATCTTTTCTCTTATTGTGATTAGAAACATCAAGAGTTTGTGAGTGTTTGTGTATTCAATTTGACCTCTGCTCTGAACCTCTTTCAAAGCACTAATTTAAGTTGGTAGGAAGTTAAGGAAGAGGAAAATACCTTCCTTTTTTATTTGCAATATTAGGGCACTGCTGGGAGCTGTTTTAAAAGTATAACACTAGATGGAAGGCAGCGTCCCCTAATATTTTAAAATTTAGATGGATGCACTATAAATCATTCTTGGAGGTGACGTAGTGCTCCGCTGTATTACTGTATCTGAGAGGGCTGTGAGATGAAAGTAATCTTTTCTAAACTCAAACTGACATGGGAACAGTTAAGTTTGATTTGTGAGCTACTGAAGTGTCGTCTTTTATTCTTCTCAAAGACCTTAACAGTTTGAAGGTGAGAACAAAGGGAAGAAAAAAATTGGAGGCTCATTTATTCTTCTTCTTGTAGAAATTGTTGTTCATCAAAAGCTTCTCCCTAATGACCTCCAATAATACAATTGATGGGTTATAAAAGTATTCACTGAGTTTTGACATATTGGGTCACATTTTTATTTCATTTTTGGAGAACTTTGGGTTCAGGTCACTTTCTGTGGATGGCATTGTACCCTGCTACTTAACAGTGGGGGGTTTTAATGACCATTCACATGCACTATGATTTGCCATCATTTCCCAGGTCTTTATCCTCACCTCATTTTATTCTGAGTGAATGAATTTTTTTTATTCATAAAAATCTTTTTCTACATTAAGGTACAAGTATATGCATGACAAAGTGATCCTTGAAAATTTATCATGATGTCAAGACATAAGCCGAATGCAAAATAAAGCTTCTTTCAGCCCTGCCAAGAAGGCATCTATTTCTTAGAATGGCTTCCAAGAAAGATAAAGTAGAGTTCTATTTCCATTGAGAATGTATCTCCTTATGTCAGGACCCATGTCTAGTTGCTAGCAGCTGCATTTCTAGTCGTGAGAAAGACATCTTGTTTTTTTTCATACTTAGAGGGAGCAGGTATAAGAATCACAACCACAATAATGTCTTATGAAATTTAGAAAAGTTTCGTTTTCTCACATGTGGGAACAAGTGGTTGTCTTTTATATTTGCTTATTTGAGTATGGGCAAACATTCACCTTTTTCTCTGCCTCTTAAGGTCACCAAAAAGAAATTCCTCCTTTGTTCTCAAATTCTACATTTTATTTGGTCTATTTTAATAGTTAGTGACTCATTACAAGAACCTTACAACTACTCTGACTGCCTTTCCCCTACTTTCCTGAATGCTTTTTCAAGAAAGCCAATCGAATATCTTTCTTCATTTGTAAGTCTCCAGTGGCTTTTCAGGGACCACCTGAGTGACAGATGTTTTCCCTCCTAACAGCCAGAAAGCAGCTCATTCATTTCCTTTCTGATTCTCATACTATTTTCTTTATACTTCTGACATCAAAGCTACTACACTGTGATACAGTCATTTTTATGAGTTTTCAAATTGCTTCTCAGTACATAAGATACTGCGAAGAATTTCAGAGGTGACCAAGGGCTTCATTATTTATTCTGTGACTAACACTGCAAATGATACTAGACTTTAGGTTTTCAGAACTTAGGGATACACCATCTGTGTTTTGTTTAATTGATCAGATTTGATATTCTTTCAATATCTATGGAAGTATCAGGATGGCGGCTCATCTATTTTTTCACTACAATCATACATCTCACATTACTAATAAAGATTATACCACTGTGGGAGGCCACTGACATAGTAAATGAGTTATGTTGAATTCTTATTTACTATTTTTCACTCTTTCTTGTATTCATACCCTTTGCCAAGTTACTCTGCATGTCGTTTCACTCAGATGCGTACACTTTGTTATTTCGAAGCTTTGGCCTTGGTGTCTGACGTGCTTTGGACTGTGGAACATGAGCGGAAATACTACTGTGCCAAATCTCAGCTTAAATCTCATGAGGTCTTGCATGTCCCACTTACCATTATGAGAATACCATTATCAGTTAGTTTTGTCATACAAGAAGAGACATGAAGGACAAAGCTGGATTCAGCCTGTAGCTTGGAGTCCAACCAAGACCAGTTGAGCCACTTCAGTTTTATTTGTGGACGTAAGAGAAAAAGCATTTAGATTTACTTGCCATTGAGATTTTGTGCTTGTTCACTATACAATACCTGTCTGATAACATATGTAAGTGCTTGAGTTTGCAGCTACACAGACTTCAATTTGGGCAACTTCTCCAAACATTCAGTATTTGTATATGTGATTGTAACAATGTATGTGAGCATAATGATGCATGTAATCATAATAACTATCACAGTTTTATAGGCATTACATGAAATAATAGGTATACAATACTAGGCATAATGCCTCGCTATTAATATTACTATACTTAAAGATAAAATGATACTTTGCGATTCAGAAACATGAATGAAATCGGAAGCACCCATGAATTTCAAGATAGAGGTTAGATTTTAGAATATATGTTGGTTTTAAAAAGGCATTTTTTGGTGACTCAGGACACATACATCCTTTTCTGCTAGCTTAATGGCTGTTAAACTTTATTAATTTACTACTTGGAAGGATGAATAATTGGCTTGGAAATATTTTTATTTTAAATGGGAAATAAAAACATTACTAACATCACTTGGTTTATAAAGTGCTATTAGTCACATGGCATAGTTAGCACATTTGACTTGTTTGTGACCAAGAGTTGGAGTGAATACATCTGAGATTTGTTTTGTAATTTTCTACATGGCAATATAAAACAGCTTTTTCCCCCTCCTTTGCCATCAGGTCAGGATAAATTGACTCTTGATGCAAAGCTGTGGCCAGAGGTTGAAATTTACATATGATTTATGGTCAAAATGCTTACTATCTGTACCTCCCCTTCTTGTATATTACCTCTCCAACTCCAACTGCTGTCTGTTTTGTTTAAAATATTGAAATAGTCACTGTTCTTTCTGTCCCTCACATGCCCTTGAAAGTGAAGAAAAATATTTAATTGTTTTTTTATTTTAAAAGGAAAAAACCCAAAAGTTCAGACCAAGATGAGAGTAATGATAATTAACACACTGAGAATTGTTATATTCAAGTAGTTACTCAGAGTACAAGATATAGGCATGGAATACTATCCAAACAATATTAGTACAAACTTCTGTACAAGATAGTTAAGATAGTTATACTACTAGTTTCTCTTAGGTCACTGAAAAGTGAGTTGATCATTGAAAAAAGACAAAAAGGCAACTTGCAGTGCATAAATATGTATTGTAAAATACATTTCTAATTCTTGCATTTTCAAATATACAATCTTAATAAGTTACTTCTTAACCAATTAGTAAGTCAATCAACGGTCAATTGTTTCAACCATGTTTTAGCACCCAGTTCAAGTTTTTTTGCAGGGATTATAAGAATGGGCTCAAAATCCCTGTGATTAAATGTGCCCCCTTCAGAAGTGAGGCAGTTTCCCTAAGTTGATCTTCCAGAAAGCCCACAGGAGAATGGAAGCAGGGTTGCAAGCAGTTGTAAAGGCTTTGTAGGTGCAAAAAATGCAAAATATGTTGCACTTGTCTTTTCTCTTTTCATTTTGAGGTACTGCTAATGACATTAGTGAAAATACTTAAAACTCATTCTTTTCTTCAAAACACATGTACATGTGTGTATACAGACAGCATAGTTAGGCCAGTATCTTCATAAATGATTCCTCTGAAAGCTGATCCTCGGGCAATGATTTGGGAGTATATAGTTTATTTGGGTGGGGCATGACTCCCGGAAGCATGGGAAGGGAATTAGGAATTAAGGAAAGACAATCAAACATGTATGCTTTCGTGTGGACAATTGTAATCCATTCTGCTGCCCCCCTGCCCGCCCCCCGTAGCATAGAATTGTTCCACCAGGAGGAGGAGAAGTTGAGGCGTTTATCTCTTGTGCCATGACAACTTTGTTGAGGGTGGCTCAGGGACGTGTTAACCTCCAGGCATTTTCAGTCTCATTTGTACAGGCAGGATTCACTTCTGCAGCCAGAGATAAAGACCCCGGTGTACAAAGAATGTATGCAATGTATCATTGTCCATGCAAGCCATAAGCGACTGCTAGGCTCGGCAGAAGCAGAGTGGGTGAAGTTGCTGAGACCATTGGTTACAAGCAAGAACAGGGAAAATTTATTTTTATTTGAAAATTAAAAAATCAAATTTCTCATGTTATACATATTTCAAAAGTAAAATATTTTGTTCTAAGCAATGAGTTGATAGAATGAAATATTTACAATGCTCTGCTCTATTTCCACAAGTGGCCCCTTCCCTTCCTTTCCCTTCCCTTCCCTTCCCTTCTGGACCCCTCGTCCTGTCTGCCCCCCTTTCATTTTGTGTGGTACTGGGGAAGGAACCCAATGCTAGGCAAAACAAGATGATGAGAGTAATAATACTCTCATTAAGTAATAGTACTCTAGGGCAGTACTCTGCCCTACAGCTGCATCCAGAGCTCTGTTTTTAGTAGAATTTTTTGAGACAGGGTCTTAGTAAGTTGCTCAGGCTGGCCTTGAATGTGTGATCCTCCTGCTTCATACAGTCATGTACCAGAACACCCAACACAAACAATTTTATTTTCCCAATTCATTGTCTCTATTGTTAAGGGGAATATGTCATCATACAGAAACACATAATTTCTCTCACAGTTTAAAGCCAAAGTGAAGAAAATGTATTTTATCTTTAAAAATAAAGCCAAACTGTATTAATCTCCCCTCTTCGTTTTACTTGATTTCTCTGCCTTGGCTTATTTCTAACTTTAGATATTTTTGTTACTGACCGTTGCCACTAGATGTCATTGTTTTACAAGACTAATACCCAAATGCTGCAAAAGTTAAAAATGATCTCTTTTAGCCCAACGTGGTGGAGCACGCCTGTAATTCCTGCACTTGAGAGGCAAAGGCAGGAGTTTGAGGCCAGCCTGGGCTACAAAATGAGTTCAAGGCCAGCCTGAACTGCATAGCAAAACCCTGTCTCAAAAAAAAGAGAAAATCTCAAAAAGATCTCTTTTGCTAATACTTCAATAACTTATTGAAGCATATCTATTGAAATTGTCAAAGTTTCTCCGGTAGAAGTTATAATATTTCAGTTGAATAAATATCAAATCACAAAAGATTTGTCCATCTGTCTTGGAATCCAAAATCTTCCAGGGATTTTGAAATAATGACTCTCCATCCTCCATACACGTAATTATCATGATTAAATAACATTTTACATTATTTGATTTATTAATGGTCTCATGAACTTGGAAGCAATATTTTAATTGCACACATTTGAAATTACAAAACATAACCCTAAATGACATGTTTTTGAACATTTCTTTTGGATTTTCATGGAGCTAGCAGAACTCTTCTGAAACCTGGATGAGAAGCATATCATATATGCACTGCAAAGCAGCCGTATAGAAATATAAAACCTGCAAGCAGAAGTTAGACTCCTAACTCCTGTGTGATGCTTTCTTTAGGCATGTCTGCTCTTAGGTTTATAATTCCTGCCCACGGAGTACTGAAGCAAAATCCATTCTTGATAACTGCCTTATATTTCTAATACCCGTAGAGAAAAAAGAATTTCATTTGGAATGTGAAATTGCCCTTGTAGAAACATGCTAGGTCCCTGGAAATATTTGGTTTAATCAAGTCACTGTTTAGAAAAAATACCTTTCTTCTGAAATAGATGTAACACGGGAGTATTGATTTCCTTCTTTTTATTAATAAACAGCAGAAAATGCTTTGGGGACAGTACATGGTGCAGAGGACCTTGATGGTCCATATAAGCCAGTAAGAGGAGAGTTGTCTGTGGGTTTTAAGTTATACCTACACACTTAGCTTGTCCCTGGCTGTGCATATATGCTGAATTAATTTTTACTTCTCTTCTTGTCTCATTTTTGTCTAATAAGTGGGTGTGCTCTGTCTGTATGAATGTGTGTGTAGTAATAATACTATTTCTTCAGAGTAGTTCTGAAATTAGAAATGTGTTGGTTTCAAGTTGCTGCTAGAAAACGACCATAAATGTAGTTCTGGAAGCCAAGAGTCCAGAATCCATTTCACTGTGCTGGAGTCAAGGAGTTGGCAGAGATTTTTCCACCTCGAGGCTCTAGGGGAAAGTCTGTTTCTTGCTTCATTCATCTTCTAGAGGCTTCCAAGATTCATTGTCTTTTCTGACTTATGAACTCACTTTCCTCCATCTCTAAAGCTAGCAGCAAAGCATCATCAATTCTGATTCCACCTTCACATTGTCTTTTCTCTCATTAAAACTCTTTTGAGCATTGGATCCGTCTAGATAAACTAAAATAGTCCATCTACCTCAAGATGCTTAATTTAAACCTGAACATTGCCTTTGCCACACAAAGTAACATTTATAGGTTCAGAGAATTAGAAAATAGGGGTTAGTATAGCTTACCACAGCAAAACCTTCATCACTGAGTACATGCTAAATAAATGGAACTATTTACTGTGCCAGGACAGAAAATGGTAACTTAGCCAAGTCATGTTGTGTCAGAGAATGCTTCAATGATAGAAATGCTATTTTCCATATTTCAGGATTAGTGAAAACATACTAGTATTTAATTTTCAATGTTTACTCATGTAAGAGGTCAATTTATAAGATAAAACATCATTTAAGACAATATGGTGTGTAGCATAAGTGGTACGTTTCTTCTGTTGAATTGAATCATTTCCTTTTTCCCTTTGCTATTACAATAAGAAGTCAGAATTTTTTCTAATAGATCAACATCCAGCTTACTGGTCAGCAGAAAATGCTGGAAGTTTATGTGGCTTTTCTTAAGATAGTTTTGCATGTTCTTCAAGTCAGCATGAAAAAACTGTAGGACTTGGGAATTTGTAACCTTATTCATAAGGAAAATAATGAAACTATGAAGAAAAATTAGGTAAAGAGGAAGTTTTAATCTCATAATTTTAATGTCGTATTTGTCATATGTTGTTGACATTTTGTGTTATTTAATCCTGAATATACTTGAAGCTATTATTTTAAAAAATAAAGGACAGCATTTTGTCAGCATGCCAACTTATGTAGAATAATTACATTGAAGAGGCTATCATTTGAGTACTTCAGTTTTATACTGGGTTTAAATTATGCATTTCACCAATGTGCAATTAATTGAAGTAGAGTCACCTGCAAAATAATGTTATCAAATCAAGCATGTAAGTAGAATGTACACTTAAGTAAAGTGGCCTATCTCCCTGTATTCACATATTATAAATTTAAAATGGTAACAGAATAAAATACTGTTCAGTTAGGAACAGGTTACTTAATGTATTACAGCCTTTGAGAGACATAGGAAACATTTATTCCAGGTTGATAAGTATGGTGTTTTCTACCCAATCTCGTGTCAATTGAATGACCATTGCCATGTGAATTTGCCATTCACACACTTTTTATTAAGTATGTGTAGCAATGCCACTAGACCAGTGGCTTTTAATATAGAATTCAGGTAAAATGGAGCACAGTAAGGGTTTATTGATCCCCAGAAACTATGTAAGAAACTGTGTGCGTGGTGTAGTTGAAGCTAGCAGTTGATGACCATATCCATTCTTTTTCTTGTTACTAGGAACAGCTTTTGTTCTCTCTGAAATGTGCTTGGCTAAATAGTGCATGAGCCTATTTCTGTCCTTCTTTTCTAGTTAGGATTGTGCACTAAAAATGAATTGCAAGTTGTTGGTGGAACTTTGAGTCTCCTTAATAAGGTTCAGACTGCAGGCGTATGCTTTGTTCTTTTAATTTTCCATTAGTTCATTCATGACCTGCAACACCAATTGTTAGATGTCACTTGAGCAGTCATTTAAGAACTTTTAAATTGTCAAATAAATACTTCAATGTTTTTGTATTAAGGTAAAATTTAAATGCAGTGAAATATTTAGATGTGTCTTAGTTACTTTTCTCTCATTGCTGAAACAAGTTATCTGATGCCCAATATTAAGGAAGGAGAGGTTTATTTAGTTCAAAGTTTGTGTAGGTTTCAGTCCATACTTGGCTGGCTCCAAGGCGGAGTGGCACATGGTGGCAGGCAACAATTTATGGTGGCGGAAAATAGCAAAAGCAACAAGAGCAAAACGGAGGAGCAGCAGAGAGCAGGCTCTTTCCCTTCCTTATATTGTATGGAAACTATCTGTCCCAGGGCAGGTGTAGCACTCACACCCGTAATCCCAGCAATGGACTATGGATCAATCAAAAAACTAGAAACCCATGTCACAACCACGTGAGACTTTGGGGGGGACACCCACATACAAACCATAACAAGATATAAAGTATACCATTCAATCCATTTTGACAGATGCATATCAAAGCTCAGAATATTTTGATATCTCAAAAAGATATCTCATTCTCTTTTCTAGTCAGTTTCTATTATACACATAACAAATACTAATCTGATTTGTATTATAATAGATAAAAGTTGATTTATAATTTTATACAAATTGGTTGTACAGTACGTATTGTTCTTTTTCTACATCTAGTCTCTAACAGTTAACATAATATTTGTGGCATTTATCTTTAATTGCATGTTGATTTCTTTTTTATTGCTGAGTACTTTTTCTTTGAAATAAGTATACCACAATTGTACTTATACATTTTTCTGCTGATAGACATCTAGGATGTTTCCAGTTTGGGGGCATTAAGAATAAAACTGCTATAAACATCTGTGCTTAAGTTTTTTAAAATTTATTTTTTATTAGTACATGTTTACAGTACATAATGTTTACCTTCTTTGTGGGGAGTTGAATATATATGTGTGTGTGTGTGTGTGTGTGTGTGTGTGTGTATGTGTGTGTGTGTGTATGTGTGATCTTAATATCTTTTTCATCTCCTTCCCCTCCCCTCCATCTATTTCTTGATCCCCTTCCCATTTGAGAAAGATCTATCTCCCTACTTCCTATTGTCTGTATTTTATTTATTTATTTATTTATTTATTTTTTTTTTCCGGGACCGGGGATCGAACTCAGGGCCCTAGTGCTCAGCGGCAAGCACTTAGCCCACTGAGCTGTACCTCCAGCCCCCCTATTGTCTGTATTTTATTTTGCTCTCTGTTTATATTTTGGATTTCTCATATAAGAGAATCCATGCAATATTTAGGCTTGCTTGTTTGGTTTATTTCAGTTTCCTCCAGTGTAGATTTTTGGCTCCTTTGTCAGAGATCAAATAGTTGAATGTGTTTGAGGTTGTTTCTGTGCCTGCTATTCTATTCCATTGATTCACATGTCTGTTTTTTGTGCCAGTACCATGATGTTTTTATCAATATAGTTATGCAGTATAACTTCAAGTCCAGGACTATTTGCCTCCCACTTTGCTCTTGTTCCCTGGAATTGCTTTTATCATTCTGGGTCTCTTCTTGTTCTGTATGAAGTTTAGAATTCTTTTCTCTAGTTCTACGAAGAATGCTGTTGGTATTTTGATTGGGATTGCATTAAATCTGTGTATCACTTTTGGAAGTATGTCTATTTTGACAATATTGCTTTTGCCTACCTGGGAACAGGGGATATTTTTCCATTTTCTGATGCCCTCTTTGATTTCACTTTTTAGAGTGCTATCATTTTCGTTGTAGTAGATGTTCACTTTCTTGGATTAATATCTAAGTATTTAATTTTCTTGATGTTATTTTAAATTATATCTTCCCCTAATTTCTTTCTCAGTGGGTTCATTATTGGTGTACGGAAGTGCTATTGCCTTTTTTGTGTTGATTTTATATTCTGCTGCATTGCTGAATTTATTAGTTCTGTGAGATTTTTGTTAGATCTTTTTGTAGGCCTTTCATGTAGGGTAACGTGTCATTTGAAAAACGATAATTTGCTTCCTCCTTTCATATATACTTCCTTTTATTTATTTTTCTTGCTGTATTGCTCTTGCTAATGTTTTGAGTGGTGATAGTGGGCACCCTTGTCTTGTTCTTGATTTTAGAGGGAATGCTTTCAGTTTTTCCCCATTTAATATAATGTTGGCAATAGGATTGTAATAAATGAATTTTTATAAGATTGAGATAAGGTCCTTATATACTTATTTTCTGCAGATGTTGGATTTTGTCAAAGGCCTTTTCTGGGTCTGCTGAGTTGATTGTGTAATTTTTTCCTTGCTCCTGTTCATGTAATGTATTACATTTATTGATTTGGGTATGTTGAATAACCTTTGTATTCCTGGGATGAAGCCTACTTGCTCATGACAGATGATCTTTTTGATGATTCATTACCTTTTGTTTGCCAGTATCTTGTTGAGTATTTTTGCATCTATATTCTTTAAAGAAATGGTCTATAATTTTATTTTTCGTTGCATCTTTGTCTGGTTTTGGAATTAGGTTAATGCTAGCTTCCATAAATGACTTTAGGAGTACACGTCCCCTTTTAAATTTTATTAAAGTACCTGAGGAGTATTGGTATTAGATCTTCCTTGAAGTTTTTGCAGAATTCACCAGCAAATTCACCCACACCTGGGCTTCCAATAGTTGGTAGGATTTTTAAATTACTGCTTCAATTTCATTGCCCTTTATGGGATTACTTAGGCTTTTAAAATCTTCTTTGGTTTAGTTTTATTAATGAATGTATATCTAGAAATTTATTCATTTTTAAAAATTCTCCAATTTATTGGCATTCAGGTTTGTGAAGTAGTTGTTAATAATCCTGGGCAGCACCCATTGTGATTTCACCTTTTTCACTTCTAATTGTATTGATTTGAATCTTTTATCTCCCTCTTTTGGTTAGATTAGCTAAGGGTTTTATCGGTTTTATTTATTCTTTTGAAGAATCAATTCTTCAAGTCATTGATTCTTTGTATGTTTTTACTCTTTTTTTTTTTTTTTCCGGGACCGGGGATTGAACTCAGGGCCTTAGTGCTTAGCGGGCAAGCACTTACACCACTGAGCTATACCTCCGGCCCTTTACTCTCAATTTCATTGATTTCTGCTCTGATGTTTATACTTTCCCTTATTTGCACTAGCTTTGGATTTGGAATGTTTCTGGTTTTCTAGGAACTTGAGGTGCATTGTTAGGTAATTAATTTGGGCTCACTCTGTTTTTGTGATATGGGCATTCACAGCTAACTATAAACTTGCCTATTAGGATTCATTGTGTTGCATAGATTTTGGTATGCTGCATTGGTATTATCATTTAGTTCTAGAACTTCTCTTATTTATTCCTTGATTTATTCTGTGACCCATTGATTATTTAAAAGTGCATTGTCTAGTTTCCATACATTTGCATAATTTCTATATTTTATTTTGCCATTGATTCGTTGTAATATTATCTGATAATATGCAATTTCATTTCCTTTACATTTACTTAAGCTTGTTTTATTGGGTAGTATGTGGTCTATTTTGGAGAAAATTCTATGTGCAGTGAAAACAATATGTGGTGTGTTGTTGGGTGGAAGACTCTGCAGATTGCTATGACTCCATTTGTTCAAAGATTGGGTTCACCTGTGATATTTCTTTTTTGATATTTTGGTCTTGTTGATCTATTTATTTTTGTGGGGTACTGAGGTCCCCCACTATAATTATGTCCATGTTTATCTAATCTTTTATGTCCATTAGTACTTATTGTATGAAGTTGAATGTAATGGTGTTCAGAGCATGGATGTTAATAATAGTTACCTCTTCCTGTTGGATTGTTCCTTTAAACAATATGTAGTGCTTTTCTTTGCCTCTCTTGATCAGTTTTGGCTAGAAGTCTACTTCATATGAAAACAGGACAGCTATGTCTGCTTCTTTTGTGGGAGGGGTCCTGTTATATGACATACTGCTTTCCATCCTTTGATTTTGAGTCTATGAGTTTCGTTTTGGGTTAATTGTGCTTCTTGTATAGAGTACACTGCTGGATTTTGTTTCTTGTTCCATTCTACCATTTATGCCTTTTAGTTGGTGAAATGGAATTGAGATCATTCACTATGAGAGTTCTTATTGATAGGTACTGACATTCTTGTCATTGCTTTATTTTCCTGTTGTTGACTCCCTGCTCGCTCTACCTGATGTATTTGTTCTGTTAGACCTTTTATGACAGTTAGCTTCACTGTCTCTTTCTATGATATCTTTGTGACTTTGTTGGAAGGCTGGTTTGGCGGTTATAAATTTCTTTAGTGCTTTTTATCATGGAAATATCTTATTTCTCTATCAGTTTGAAAGATAGTTTTACAAGATACATCAGCCTGAGTTGGAGATGATTTTCTTTTAGGGACTGAAACACTTCATTCAAAACTCTCTTGGCCTTTAAGCTTTGTATTGAGAAGACTCCTGCAATTCTAATGGGTTTAACTTTATAATTGATTCACTTGCTTTTCTCCAACTGCTTTTTAGATTCTGTTCTTGCGTTGGACTTCCAGGATTTTGATTATGATGTGTTGTAGAGTTTCTTTTTTGATCACAGCTATCTCCACCTTTATAAACCTCAATTTTCTGTATGTCAAATTCTTTTCCCTTATTTTGAAAGTTTTCTACTTTCAGGAAACAGTATTTTATGCTATTTGTGCTGTCTTCTGATTGTTCACTAATTGAAATTAATATTAGATTCATCTTTGGATTATCTCAAAGCTATTATTGGATCCATTTTTTCACATTCTTTTGTTGGTTTTAAGGTAGCACTTATTAATTGTTCACTGAAAACATCCTTCTCTTCTAGTTTTGACATTCTTTCCTCTCATTGGTCATTTGTGCTGCCTGTACTTTTGACAGAATTTTTAATTTTTTGAGTTCATTTGGAACCTTTTTATGAACCTTAATTCTTTTCTGTCCTGGTCATGTTTTGCATTGTTTCGTTTAGCTCTGCTAGCTTTTATTAGTGTGTTCTGTACAGTCACTGATCATTTTGTTCATTTGACCCATTATTATTTATTTATATCTTCTGTGAGCTTTTGTTCTATTTTGTTATCTCCTCTATTATCCTTTTAAATAATTTGGTTGTTGATAAGTCAGAGGCTTTCACTAAATTTACACACCTTGACCCAGCCTCAATAGAGGGCCAACTGGTCTTCAACACCTCCTTCATCTCTCAGTCAACACGTGACATTAGAAAAAAAAACTCAAACGCCTTGAGGAGGGACCCAGCACCCCCCGCCGTGAACTTTTAAACCTGGCCTTCAAGGTCTTTAATGGCTGCGAAGACGCGGAAAAGGAGGAGAAACTTGCCTACACCAAACAAAAATGCCAACTCCTCGCAGCAGCTCTCAAGCCTCAGGCCCCCAAACAGTCTTCTTGGCTCCCAACCAACAAGCAGCCTCTGAGACTCTGCTACAAGAGGGCCACTGGGCGCGGTCGTGTCCTATTCTTGACCGCCTCCAGGGCCTTGCTTCACATGTGGAAAAACTGGGCACTGGAAGATAGATTGCCCCTTCCTACAACGGGAGGAGTCCTCTACCCCCACTCAACAGCCCAGACCTCAGCCGTCCGTGACAGACCTGCTTGGTTTGGCCGGAGAGGACTGACGGGGCCCGGGACTCCAAACCCCACTGAGGAGGCAGACGAGATCCTGCTGTCATCTGAGGAGCCCAGGGTAAAAGTCCTGGTGGCGGGTAAGTCAATTTTCTTCCTCACTGATACAGGGCCTCCA
>PVLD010031285.1:0-15885 GCA_004027595.1 Dinomys branickii | reverse complement strand
GCATCCAGAGCTAATTCCCTTCTATGTTCTCTATAATTCTGTATTTCCTCAGTCGTTTTTGTATTAGCAGAAATGAAGATAACTTTATATTATACAGCATCCAGTGCAAATTCCCTACTATCTTATCTATAATTTGGTATTTCCTTTAATGTTTTTGTGTTAACTAACGTGAAGATAACTATGTAATACAACATCCAGTGCTAATTCCCTACTATATTCTGTATAACTTTGTATTTTCTGTATTGTTTATGGCTTTTCTGGTTCATATGTCTCCATTCTTTTGTCTTTAAAATAAAATTAAAAAAAAAATAAAATAAAGCTGAGAAATTCATATGGCCCGAGGCGCAGGTACTCAGGGTAATATAATGCACTGCACTGTTCACACGGCTGTGCTTGTGGGGATGCTGGTGTGAACAAGCCTCTTAGCAAAGGTCATGCACATCCAATTAGGTATAAACACAGTGCATAATACACGATACTTGATGATGATACAATGTTACTGGTTTCCATATTTACTGTAATTTCTGTGTTTACTTTTGGTATACTTACTTTAACAGAAAGATTTACACCAGCAGCAGCCTCATCTGTTTACTACACTGCCTGACTGAATCAAGAGGTCACCTGAGTGACTGAACTCTACAGAGGCAGGTTTGTAGACTACATTCTGATGTTCACAGAATGGACGTAACACAATTCACCCAACTGCGCCTTTGTCAGAACGCGCCCTGTGGTTAACCATGGCATGGCTCACTGTAACTGTTCATGCTGGCAGACCCATAGCAGGAGTCTTCCAACGTTCCTGGAGGGACACAGCCCAAGAACCCCTGCTGAGTTTGAAACCTTGAACTTAAGTGAGCCCTGTGTAGCACAGTGACACCCAGACTGCTACTAAGTGACTAGGCAGGTAGTACACGCACCACAGACAGGCTGGACAAAGGGTGGCTCACACAGGGGCAGCACAAAACTGCATCATGCTGCTGTGAACAGCACACAATCTCAAACTTAGAAATTGTGTATTTGTGGAATGAGCTCAGAAAGCAAAATCACAGATGTGAAGAGGCTACTCTGACCTCTCTCAAATAATGACAAAGGTATGCCACGGGCCTAAAGGACTGCCTACTGCTCTAGCAGGAAGGCATGTATTTACTTTCTCCTAAAGTGTACACAATTATGAAGACAATTTAAAGAGAAGGCAGTAAAGGTGAGAGTAAGGCTAATTAACATGTTTGAATAATTTATTCAAATCACCATCTGAACGGTCCAAAGAGCTAATTCAATTACAGCCCCTGCACTAGTACTAACAAACGGGTGGTAGTTTTTTATTTATGTTGAGCACCGCGGGCAGCTTACCCTATCATCTCATTTACAACTGGACAAAAGGCTAAAAAGTCCAAATAATTTACAAGCATTCTGTGTTATTTATAGAATTCTAACAGATCTTCTATAAGGGGTTACAGGTTGGTTAGCTTTCCATTACTGAGATAAAGCACCTGAGATTAATTAACTTAGAAAGGGTCTGTTTTGGCTCAGTTTTGGAGGCTGCAGTCCATGATCACTTGGCCCTGCTACGTGGCCCTGAGTGAGGTAGCAATTGCAGGGGCACACCGTGGAGTGAAACCGTGCACCTCACGGCCATGCACACAGGGGAAGGGCTGTGGGCCCACAGTCCCCAGAGAGCAGGCCTCAGTGCCCAACAACCTCCAACAAGGCCTCGGCTCTCAAAGGCTGCACCTCCTAACAGCACCACCCCTGGGACCAAGCCTTTAACACATTCAAGTTCCAAACCCTAGTACTCTGTCCCACCCTCCAAGATTCATGCCCAGCTCACAACTGACGTTCAAGAGCCCCAGGCTTCACTCCAGCACTGCTCAGAAGCCTACACCCAGTCTCCTCTGAGACTCAAAGTAAAGTGAACTGTGAGCCCCTACAAAGATAAAAACTATTTACATACTTCCAAGATGCAGGAGCAGCACAGAGGGGTAAGGGAAATAACCCTATTCCAACAAGCTGGAACAGGGGATGAACCCAGAGCAAAGTGAACCTAGCAGACCAGACATTAAGCCCTGCCACCGTGTTGGGCATGCAGGGCTCACCGCGGTGAAGGGGGGATCCCCAAGCTGGGGCAGCCCCAGCCCTCCACCCTGGCTCACCGCAGCCCACATGGCCCCTCTCTCAAGCAGGCTTTACGTGGTGCCTACAGCTTCCCTTAGAAGGCGCTGGGAACTGCTGGTACCTCTACCTTCCTGGAGTCTCTGACTTCACTGCCACACCTCCATGCATCGCCCTGTTAGAGGCTGCTTGCAGGGACGCTGCTCCTCTACGCCACGCCTGACCTCCCAGGCTTTCCCGTGAAATCTTAAGTCAAAGCCTCCAGGTCCCCAACTCTTCTATTCCACATGTCTATAAAAAACAGCATCACATGAACGCAACACCTGCTGCCATCAGGAACAGCACCTGGGCCTGCCTGAGCAACAGCTGCAACGGCCTCCGGCTGCCCTGTCAGCTGAGCATGGGAAGCAATTCCTGAGGGCACCACCTTCCCCCATAAGGGATTCTGCCCTGGCAAGTCTTTGAAACAACCGCATCTCTGAGATGCCCTTGAGGCATCTTTCCTACAGTCAGGGTGTTCTTGACTTTTTACTGTTAACAGCAACTGCTATACAAGCACTTGGCTATAAATGTGCTTCTTTTCCGGCCAAGCTGCAAATGTTCCAAATCTATTTACTCTGTGTATCTTTGTTCCTGATGCTCACTGTAAATTTAGCTATAAGCAGCCAGTAGTACCCAGGCTGCAGCCCGCATGCTGTACAGCCTTGAAATCTCTATCAGATGAACTTTAAATCTGGCCCCCCACTAAGCATCAGGGCTTGAACAAAATGCTCCTAAGTTCTTTTTTATGAGGCTCTAAGCACAGCTTCTAGCCCGATTCCCAACAGTTCTCATTTCCACTGGAAACTGAGGCAAGATGTAAGAAATAAAAACAGGCAGAAAGGAGGCAAGGAAATCATACCTAAAAGTTGTACTTTGTGAGATGACCGCAACTTCTACGTCACAGAAGACAGCCCTGTGCTTACGTTCCTTGGCTAGATGTGCACTGCCCCACCAGAACCATTCCGGCAAGACCAATTAAGAGAATAAAGTGAGTCCAAAGCATGTTTAAATTACCTATTCAAAAAAGCAAATAACAACAAAAAAATGCCTGCAAGCGGGGCAGTACCCTTTTGTGTGTGTGTGGGGGCGCTTTCTTCCTTACTCTGTTGCCCTCGAGACAAGTATAAGCCTGTTCACTTCCAACCCGGAATGTGTCTCAGTTCTGAGCGCCTCACTCTCCTAGAATCTAGTAAGCCCTGCTCACACCTCATTCTGACGTATCCCTGAATATTCTTTTTCTCTGACAGGAGTCGGTGAATCTTTGAGGGTGAGTTTCATCTGGGAAACTCAAATCTAGCCCATCGGTCACAAGGGCACCCTCTACTGCCTGTATTCGCACTGGCATGCTGGCTGTCAGGGCCCCGCTGAATCACCACTTCAGCTGCATCTACAACATTCTAGGCTTCTTTTACCCCGCTCCTCCTGTAAACCAACTCCAAAGGCTCCTCTAGGTTGGCAAATACATAGTAACAGCAGAGATCACTAATTTTCTGTTAGCTTCATGGTACTATAACAAAACAGCAGAGAGGTTACAGAGAGAAAAGGTTTACTTTGGTTCTGGAGCTTTCAGTCTGTGATCAAATGGCCCTGCTGTTGAGGGCCTCTGATGAAACATGACAGCTGTGCCGTGGAGAAAAACCTCCTACCTCACAGCAGGAAGCAAGGCGGTGGGTAGACAGGGTGCTGCAGGCCTATGGCTCCTTTAAGGCCTGCTCCCAATGACCTAAGTATCTCCAACAAGGCTTCACCTCCCAAATGTTCAACCACCTCAAGAGTGCCACCCAGGACCAAACCTCTAGCACTCAGGTCTTCGGGGTACAATCAAGACTCAAGCTATATTGAGCTGGGGATCTAACTCAGCAGCACAGTGCCTGCCTGGCAAGTGCAAGGTCCTGAGTTCAATTCCCAGTAACGAAACTAAACACAAACAAACAAAAACCCGCAAGACTCAAGCTATAGCAAGTATCAGAATATGAGTAAAGGCGACTAACGCCTGCCAACTCTTGGAGTGAAACATTCACTCGAAAGACCCAGGCCTGTAGAAAAGGAACTTACATATTTTTCCCCTCTTGTATAGCATTTTTCACATGAACAGCTTTACAAAACTAGTAGCACTCAATTTGCTTAGTACATACTGACAGTAAGCATATATTTTAGATGGTATCTATGAGAAAACTGAAGGATTCGTAATTAAAACTAATGTAAATGGCTGCTCTTAAAGGGGGTGTGTGTTTATATATAATGGTCCAAAAACTACCACCCCTCTAGAATGACAAAGTTCACTGTTGGAAAGGATGGGTGTCTCCCATGGAGTAGCTATGGACTTGGGAAATCTTTCCTGGGAGACCTAATGGGCCTAATGCTCATAAGAACAAGTTTAGAATAAAGCACTATGTTCAGATCCTGGACTTTGTCTAAGAACAACTTGGAATCCAAAGTGTATTAGTCTTCTATTGCTGTACATCCCGTTACCACACCTCAGCACCTTCAAACACAGTTGTGTAAGCCAAAAGCACAGATGGAGCGGGTGGGTCTTTGCTAGGCTCTCCCATAAGGCTGGAAGGAAGGCGCTGCCTGGGCTGCGCACTTGTCTGTAGCCCTGGGAACAGGTCAGGGTCCAAGCTTATTCAGGTCGCTGGCAGTGAGTGAGTCACTGAGTCTCCAGGTCCACGTCTTTGTGACCTGGTGCAGTTGCGGCATGCTCCCCAGGGCTGCTGGCACTCATGTGGCCCCCGCATGCTCAAAGCCAGCAACACTCACTCACTCTTTCTCCAATCTCTTTTTTTTTTTTTTTGCGGTACTGGGGATCGAACTCAGGACCTTGCGCTTGCTAGGCAAGCACTTATTCCACTGAGCTATATCCCCAGCCCGTTTTCTCCAATCTCTTGACTTCCCTTTCTGCCGAGATTCGGAGAGAACTCTTGCCATCACAGAGCTCATGGTAGGCCAGTCCAGATAATCTCTTTACCTACTGTAAGGTCAACTGGTTAGTGACCTTAATAACATATGGAAAATCCTTTTGCCACAGAAGATAATTTCAAGGTGGAGATAATGCAAGGTAGAAAGTCAGTGGCACTCATTTGAAGATTCTGCCTACAATTCTGGAAAAGCTGACCTTGTTTTGCCAGTTTAGGAAAAGTAAGCTTTCTAGGTGTCAAATGACAGAAGGCATCAGCAACCTCTCCCTAAATTCAAAAGTTCAAAAAGTAAGGGAAATTAAAAAAAAAAAAAAAAAGAAAGGGAAATAGAATTGGTCCCTGCATAAGCAGATTAAAGTTCTCCAATGTGAATTCACTTAACATACTTGGGATTTTTTTTCTTCTTTTTTAAGACTACAGCAATTTTCAAGTGGGTCTTCCATTTAACAGAGGCCATTTATTTTTAAGTAGCGACAGAGACTGCACCAGGGCCATGCACACAACAGGCAAACACTCTACCACCGAGCTAGATGGCCAGCCCTTGAGGGGCCAGTATTGATCCATGTCCTAAGTACTCCTTAGCTACAATTTTACAGTAAATGTGATGTTGGCAGGTCAAGCGTGATCAGAGGGGGTGGGGCCCTGGGGATGTGGCCTGGGTTGGTCTCCCTCCCTCCCTCTTCCTTAGATCTCGATCCTCTACCCCGTATGAGCAACCAGCTTCTGCCATGTCAGGCTCCCGTGCCGCCCTGCCTTGGAACCAGGGCTCTACGGACTTCACAGACTGTGAGCCAAAATAAACCCCTCCTCCTTTAAGTTGTGGGTGTTAAGTGTTGTGTTTCAGAGGTGAAAGAAATAACGAAGACAGGCACCCGTGTCAATCGTCAAACCAGGATTAATCATGTGCATTTGTGTACCCGGACACAATTAATCCAACAGTATGAGGCAAGGCAGACAACTTCAAGGCTGTGGGGGGCATTATATGATCTTTTAGTAACAAAGACAATTAGGGAGACTCGCTCATTTCGTTGCCCCAGGGCACCGCTGTCCAGTCTGTTGGACGATGGTTTCTTTTCAAGCATTCTTCAAACTACTTTTCAGTTGAGCACACGGCTCACAGCACTGCCTACCCTTGAACATGAGAGCATCACAGTGAGCTCAATGGGTCTCTCCTAGAAGAGCCTTTAGTTTAAGGGTGACTGTGTTGGTTTGGGGCTTATTGCAAAGCGAACAGCATAATACAGGACACATATTTTTATATGATTATTTATAACAGTCAACTGAAGAACGATATACAAGAATGTGCAGGAAATCTGTCCACACACTAAGACCAAGGAAACTAGCCGAGGGCCTGGATCCCACAGAAATGCCCTGCATGAGTCCAGCTGAAGACCCAAAACTCGTAACAATGCCTCCCACAAATCCACCTGGAAGCCCAGAGCCCGTAACAACGTCTCATGCAGGCCTGTTTCACAGATCTGCACTGGGAAGGCCCAAAGGTCAGTGGTGGAATCTAGGAAGTCCATGCCAGCGGGATGAAGGGTAGCAGGCTGAGGGATCTGCACTAGAGCCAGGAAGCGACGTTCAGAAGAACCAGAGCTCCCCTGAGAGGTGCCACAGCCATCCTCAGCAACGGTGAGGTCCGGAGCTCCGCCAATGATCAAGATGGCTGAGTTTCCATCAGGGAAGCCAACGCAGCAAGCTTCTCCAGGAGACCATGTAATGCACCATCTTCCCCTTTGGAGCCAGAGAGTGATGCTCAGTGAGGACCAGAGCTCCCCCAAAGTGAACCAAAGCCACTCGCAGTGCCAGCGAGGTCCCGAGCTCCTTGAGGATGAAAACAGCTGAGTTCACCAGGGAAGCCGGCAGGACGAGCTCCTCCAACAGAACCAACAGCTCATTCCAGCTTCCACCAGCTCCCGACAGCCTCACTCCTTCTCCAGGTCTGCCTTTTATGCTGCTGGCAGCAGTCCCCAGGCGGGCCTCTCATACCCAGCACCACGCTCACCCAGGTCAGTTGGGGGTTATAAATTGACCACCAGTCGTCAATCCAGTACAGTGACTCTGGAATGAACTTATTAATCTAAAAGAGGAATTGATCTATTTATGAACACAATGTATTGGCGTGAATTAGAAGCACTGACTGAAGAGCAGTTCTGCCCATATTTCTGCCTAGAAGGCAGCATTATTAATTCTGCTCCTCAGCTCCTTAGCATTACCTAACATCACGCCTAGAATGGCTTTTCTGGATTAGGTAGAAAATGCTGTGCTGAAAATACCTGTTAAGCAATTCGGACAGTTTTTTCATTCCAATTACACACTATAGCCAAAATTCTTTCTGCAGAAACTTAGAAAATATATTGGAATACAGTGGAAAGGGGTGATGCTTGTGTAGAAATATGCACTAGGCATTCTGTCTCAGAACCTGTCTGCCCCTCCAGAGCCCCTTCCCCACTGTGTCCGGCCGGCTCTTTCGCTGAGTTACGGTAAGACTCAGACTGCACTGACAGGCCCTTTTCCCCCCAGGATTCTGGGTAGGCTTGGCCTAAGGAAAAGCACCATCAATACTTGATTTTCCTCACCTCCTTACTATCTTGTATAACATAACTGAGGACAGTACATGTCTTTTCCTGTTTAAGAACTGCTCAGACCTGGAATAAACTCACAAAGCTGAGATCTATGTACTCTATAAATATCTGTCTGTCTGTCCCACCAGTGTTTGTTGAGTATTTGGCACTGATTCCATACCAATCCTCTAATGTTTTATAAATATTACCAATTCTTATAATAACCCTAAAAGACAGACATTGTTAGCTCCATCTTACAGATGAAAACGAATGATACAAATGATACAAGGCTGAGGAACTTGTCCAAGGACCCAAGCTAATAATCAGCTAATAATCAATGGGGCCAAGATCTGAACTGAGGCAACTGACTCGAAAGTCCTGCACTGAATCAGTTCTAGGCCGCAGGCACAGAGAGGAGCAGCAAAGAGAACCAAACGTTTTTTTTTCTCCTTCATCTTTTTGACACAGGCTCTCTCTATGCAGTTCAGGCTGCCCTTGAGCTCACTTAGTAGCCCAGGCTGGTCTCGAACTCGCAAGGATCCTCCTGCCTCAGCCTCCTAAGTGCTGGCAGGGGCCTGTGCCACCACACCCCCCGCAAAACCAAAAGCTTTGGCTGGGATGGGTGAGTGACTATTGTTGTTCCACTGTTATATTCACGTGTTGCTGGGTAAGAATGGTAACACAGTGAACAGACTTTAGGGTTAAAATAAATAAATAGCTCAGAAATCCTCCAAGTATTTGGTAACTTTGCCTCGGTATACGTATACAAATACTCCTAAGTGTTCTACCACACACCTGCACGAAAACTACCACCCATGTCTCCACTGTGAAATACACAGAAAACACGAACAATGACTTCTCTTGCTTTTCTGTATCATGTCATCGTCACCGGCCGGCTGAAATACGTGAGAATGCCTGCAATTTCTTTGAAATAACACTGTTAGAACTCTATTTGCAGCTCTGAAAGGCTGTGCAGGAGGTGCTGCCAGTCAGTTACAGGGGACGTGCGGCCTAAACGTGCAGAGCGAGCATGTGCAACGCGCAGCTGCATGTGTAAGAATTTGGCCGTTAACAAGCTCAACGCACCACAAGAAAGTGATATTCACTCATAAAAATAGGAGAGATAAACCTGTCTGCTCAAATGTCACCACAAAAAAACCCTAGAGATGACAACTGCACAGCTTGGTATCTACTAGTAGATGATTTCAATCCCTGTGTAAAGGCATTAAAACATTTAATACTAAACATTTTTTTCCTACACAACAAAGGAAAAACTGCAAGCCTTGTGATTACTGAAAATGTACACGCGCTTATTAGAAGTGGTCCCAGATTCAAACGGCGGTACTCTGCAAACGCAGGAAGAAGACACTACGCGTCTCCCATGCGCCAGTCCCTGTGCTAAGTGCTTCCCATGTTTTTACTGTTTAAACCTTTCATATGATTTTTGTAACAGTAATGGGAGGGAGGCTTGCTCCCCGCAACGAGAAAACGGACGCAGCCTAACTGCTGCTGGAAACGGCACAAAACTCTGAGATCTGCATTTAGACTTCTCCAAGCCTGCTGTTCTTGTTACTACTTTTGTCACCGTTTACTGATGAAAATCCACTGAACTCCAGAGCCTGTCACATTTGGTAGTAACTCTAGGACCTGAGGAGGTATTAATTTTCCGCTGATTACTTTCACTGTACTAGAATCACCAATAAGCAAGTGAACACAATCACAAATGCTGAAGCTTTAAAAAAACACTTATGTTTATAAAAATTTAAATATAAAAATCAAGGTCCTAGGGCTGAGGATATAGCTTAGTGGAATAAGCGCCTGCCTGGCAAGCACAAGGTCCTGAGTTCAATCCCTGGTACTGCAAAAGAAAAAAAAAACAAAAAACAAAAAACATCAAGGTCCTGCTAGGCGTGGTGGCACGCACCCCACACGCCTGTAATCCCGGCACTCAGGAGGCTGAGGCAGGAGGATCATTGCAAGGTCAAGGCCAACCTGGGCTACAAAGTGAGCTCCAGGCCAGCCTGCACTGCATAGCGAGACCCTGTCTCAAAAAGACAAAAAAACCACAAGGTCCTCTCTTAAATTTTACCATTTTGTTTTGGGGCTGTGAAATAAACCGCGAGCCTTGCACATGCTAAATATGTGCCCTACAGCTGAGCTGCCACCTAGGTCCCCTCGTCTATATTCAGCACATGGAGGCTTACAACAAGGTGCTAAGGATAAAAACATCTGCAGTTTCATCACCCTGATTAAGAAATAAAACTTTGTCAAGAAATTTCTGAAAGATGTGCCCCTCCTCAA
Source organism: Dinomys branickii (assembly GCA_004027595.1). Lineage (NCBI taxonomy): Eukaryota > Metazoa > Chordata > Mammalia > Rodentia > Dinomyidae > Dinomys > Dinomys branickii. The sequence continues at coordinate 5,948 of PVLD010031285.1, read as the reverse complement.
TTTTATTTTTTCACTCTAACTACTGTCCTGAATGTAGGCTTCTCATGTATTTCTTCATATTTTTACTTCGTATTATTTCTATGTAGTATAGTATTACTTTTCACAACTTGGATTTTACTAATTAGTACTATGCAAAATATTTTCTATTGTCTGCTTTTTGTATTCAATATAATTCACCTATTTCTCAAAATATTAAGATATTTTAAATCTAAGAACTGTGTTTTAGGACATTTTATGTCTTTATGCGTCTGACTCCAAGCACTGACTAATACATTTCACAACAATTCATCCAGAAGACAGCTGAAAGGCAAAACATAGGCTGTACACCTTCAGGCTCTTCAGATTTAAGAAGTCCAGCTCACTGAGTCCTCAGACCCCAACAACTGCTAACTCAACAATCCCACCTCTGGGCATGTAGGTAAAGCCTAACTCTAGATGCTACAGATACAGGTACATAGATATGTATGTATATATGTTCACTGTGCATTGTCTAGGAGTGTAAAAGTACCCACGAGTGTGGGCAAGGCTAAGGAAAGCTTTGTACGTATCCATGCTACTGAACACAGCACACACATGAAAATGGACGAGACAGAGCTTGTCACGGCTTGTATCAGATGCCAGCCCCAAAGCCTCATGCACTCACACATGGGGCTTTTCAGAGCTTGCGGAGCCAGGGCATGTGATACTGGGATTAAGACTGTGTGTGTGGTACTAAATTAGTACACTGACTGGAATTAGCATAGTTGTGGGCATAGATGGTGTCACCCAAAATGCTGGTAGCCTGTATCGGATGAAAGAGAATGACAGGCTTCCTTCACTGCTTGCTGCTGCTTCTTGCTGCATGCTGCCTCCTGCCTGCTCTCTCACAAACTGTTTCCTGATGCCCCTCTCCCACGCCACCCTGCCTTGGAGCCAGGTGACTATGGACTGAACCTTCTACAAACTGTGAGCTAAAACAAACCTTTTTCCCTTTAACTTGTGGTATGGATACTTTGTCCCAGCAACGGGAAGTCACTGAGACAGAGCTATACATACAGTACTGTGGTGTTTTTAAAATACAACAGCAAATTCTTTAACATGCTTCCAAAAGGAGAAGCCTAATTTCCATGTCCTACGTAGGTGGACCTAAATCAGAGACTGCCTTCTAAAAGAGAGTATGGCAGAAGTGATGCTATATGACTTCTGAAGCTAGGTTATTAGAAGGTTATCTTCTCTGCCTAGTTCTCCCCAGGATCATCTGCTCTCAGGAAAGCCTCACACTATATTGTACAGAGGCTCAGGCAGCCCTATGAAGAACCTCTCACGGAAAAAAGCCAAGGCCTCCTGCCAATAGCCTACCATGCCAGTTACCTGAGAGGTGAATCCTCCAATCCAGTCAAGCCTTTCAGACTGCAGCCCCAAAGCAGATGCCACCTGAGCCACTACCAAACTCCTGATGCACAGGGACCATGAGATAGTGAGTATAATTCTGAACCATGGCTATTTAGCAACAGGTAACCAACCAGTAATGCGCTCTCTCTCTCTCTCTCTCTCTCTCTCTCTCTCTCTCTCTCTCTCTCACACACACACACACAGTTCACTAAAAAAAAAAAGTGAGGTGCAGAACACTATATATACGTCTATTTTGTATATTCGCGCCACTTAACAGTAATTATTCCTGGGGCATTATGTACAAAGAAAGGGAGGGAAGGACAGCATACTTTTTTTATTTTAGACACTCAAAAGATTAACTGCATCCATTATTAATTTCTACAATTTTCTGAAAGGCCTACAAAAACTTAAAATATAAATAAACATGCAAATTTAAACCAACTGAGATTTAAAAATCATCTCTTGTGAAAGAAAAGAACACAATTAATTGCAGGCACATTGCTAACAAGCCCTATTATGTGTCTTCCTAGTTGACTGCTGATTAAAAGCAGCAGACAGAGGGAAGAACGGGCCATCAGAGGAGGCACAACGCCAGCGCAAAGGCACGACTGTTGGTTGAGTCTGTCAGAAAAAAGGAGACAGGGCTAAAGGAAGCTGCATCTGAAGCCACTTGAGCAAAGAACAAAGACCCTCCATATTTTAAAGTCTCAAAAGATGCAACTGCCTTACAAGGTACGATTATAAAATGTTTATAAAACATGAACAGTTTATAAAGTATCCCACATACAAGCCTGACATCTATTGCATAAGCACTTTACAGTCATTTTACAGACTGTAAATAAACTCAGGAAGCAAGCAAGTGCAGCCAGGGTACAAAAGACCGTTCTAAGACTTCAAACCTGATGTACGTAGATACACTATTTATTGGGCTTGAAATGGGGGAGGACAAGGCTCGTAGAAGTGGGTTCTCAAAGCCCTGCAGCCAGGAGAATGAGGTTCCTTCCAGACCAGCAACTCAGCTGGTATCATGCTCAGCAAGCAACCTCCTCAGCAACAGTTTTGATGAAAGACAAAAAAAACTGTTTTTATCACAGATTTCTGGGAAACATGGAGGTGGTAGAAAAACCCATTTGTTAAAATGCAGAAGTGGGGAATAAAGAATACTCCAATTTGCATCAATTTTTATCCTCGAGACGCAGAATATACTGTGTGTCTCATGATCTGTGAGTCACTTGCGAGTCTCAAGAGGCGGCTAGGCACAGAAGAAGGAAAAGCTCAGAATTCTGCATCTGTGTGTCTTATGCTTTCATTGTGGAGCAGCCATTTTCACACAGCCTTTTCCCCATCTCTAAAACAAGGGAAAAAATACCTAACGTTATTGTGTGGATGTAGACTCAAGGGCAAAACACTTCGCTCAATGTGTGGCAAGAGCATTATGTTCAACAAGTCGTTCCCACTGTTACTACCACCAGTACTGTATGTGTAATAAAGCCGGCCTGGACAGCGCACCTACTTCCTTCCTCTCACCGCGCGCGTGCCGTGAGCTTCAGGGCTGCCCGGTGCTCCCCGCCCCACTGCTGAAGGTCACACTGGGTCAGGCCTAGGTCAAGTGCTACTCCTCTAAGAGCTGCCCACCTGAAGGTGCTCTCCCTCCGCAGCGAGCTCTGCATGAGTTGCACCTTCATTGGTGCACTTACACAATGGTCTTTTATTATGGATATTCTTGATATTTTTCAACTGAATGACAAGCGCCCTCATGGCGGTGTCTCTGTGCTGTCAGTACCGGGAACACTCTCCCAAGTCGTTCTGTACATAGGAGGGACAAAAAGAACATCTGCTGACTGACTATAACAAAGGACTATCAGATGCTTCCATAGCAGAGTTACCATTAAAAACACCAGGAAGGCAAGTTGCATTTTTACAGCTGAGTCTAAATAACCACAGTATTCTCATCAGAGCGCTGGCTTCTTCGCTCCTGCCCACTCTATCTGGGTCACTCATAATAATGACAGTGGGGCTGAGGATATAGCTCAGCGGAATACGCATCCGTCTGGCAAGCGCAAGGTCCTGAGTTCGATCCCAGGTACCACCAAAAAAAACCAGTGACCAGCTACAGAGCATTTAAGTGCTTTACAAACATCAAGTCACTTAGTCCTCACAAAGAGCCTAGGAAGTCTTCCTAGAAGGAAGCAGAGGCACATTTTAAGCTCATGTCGTAACTCCTTTCCTTCTATCCACAAGAAAAGCGAGGGCTGTGATGTAACATATTGGGCGCTTGCTTAAAATGCATGAGGTTCTAAATTTGACTGGCACCACTGGGGGAAAAAAAAAGGAGAGCTAGTTAAGAAGAAATCAGTCAAAGCAGAGGTAACAGTTTTAATCTGTAACGGCTGATAAAGAATGTATTAACTGCTACACCTCAGAGTTGACAAAGCATATACATACACAGCCCCAACTCTTCTTTGGGTGGGTCAGTCATGAGCACTGAACTAGGCCTTTGCATTTATGCTACATCCCCGGCCCTTTAAAAAACTGGGGGAAAAAAAAAAGGAGAGCTAGTTAAGAAGAAATCAGTCAAAGCAGAGGTAACAGTTTTAATCTGTAACGGCTGATAAAAAATGTATTAACTGCTACACCTCAGAGTTGACAAAGCATATACATACACAGCCCCAACTCTTCTTTGGGTGGGTCAGTCATGAGCACTGAACTAGGCCTTTGCATTTATGCTACATCCCCGGCCCTTTAAAAAAATTTTTTTGAGAGCGGGTCTTCCTGAGTTGCCCAGGCTGCCTCACCCTCCGAAGTGCTGGGGTTTCAGGCATGCGCTGTGCGTGGTTACAGGACTCCACCTCAGGAATCTCCACAGAAACCTGTGTTTTACTTTCCATTCTTTCCTATTCACATCTTGTTAGACAATTTATTTGCCCACAGGAAAAGAGGTTTCCCTTATCTCTTCTCTATAAATAATTTCACCCAATCTACTGAAATGGCTTTAATTACTGATAACTAATGTGAAAGTCAAATAAAATGGGTTCCTTACCTACAGGCACTGGACTTCACACTGGAAACACTTTGCCTGAGGTCAATTACTGTGTAACTAGTGGATTTCCAAACCATAGCTACAAAGATTGTTTTTAAAACTAAACAAATGAAAATTTAAAAACTCTTAGTAGAGAATTATTTACCATTAACTTCTTTATACTAATTAATCCCCACTTAAAGAGGCTGCCCTAAGTCCTGTTTTGCAGCGCTGGGGATTGAACCCACAGCCGAGGGCAGCAAGGCAAGTGCTCTACCACTGAGCTAGACTCCGGCCCGCAGTTATCAGCTACTTCAACAGCTACCAGCGTTCCCTTTGACTATATTAATGGGAAAACCCAGAGTTTACAATCATGTAAGATGTGCAAGGATTTCTGGTTGCCCTCTGCTCCTGCTGTTTAACAGTAAAGGCAAATTTACCCACCGGAAAATGACAAGACAGGGGTGCCTGCCCGGCAAGTGCGAGGTCCGGAGCATGATTCCCCGCGCCAGAAGGAAAGAGGCGAAGAAGGAAGGAAGGCAGCTGACAAGGTAGACTGCATGGAGGCCAGGTGTGGTGGTGCACACCCATAATCCCAGCACTAGGGAGGCTGAGGCAGGAGGATCCGGTGATTTCAAGGCCAGTCCAGGAGACATAGTTTAAGTCCAGCCTGAGCTGGACTTGTGAGACCTTGTCTCAAAAAACAAAAGATAGACTGAATGGACACTTGGCATGTTTTATAGAAGTTCTGCCCACCAAGCTGGCAGCCAAGTAAAACCCTCTGATGAGCATCTCATCTTAAGTGTACCAAGTTCATGCAACCAACTACCTTCACAAGAGTTAAAGAAATTTGCTGTTACCATTTCGGGATAGCTTATTATCCCCCCAAAAATCTTCTCTGCAAGCCTCATGGCAACCACAAAGCAAAAATATGTAATACACAAACCTAAATAGTATGTAAGAGATCAAAATGTACCACTAGAGCAAACCATTTAAGCACAGAGGAAGACACAAGAAAAGGAGAAATAAAGGAACTACAGGAAAGGAGGAAGCAGGTTACAAGTTGGCTGTGTTCAGACTTTACTCTCATCAATAATTACCTGAAATATAAATGGGTTAAATCTTCTAATTAAAAGACAGAGTGAGTGAATGGATTTTTTAAAAAACCCCAATTACATGTTCCTCACAAGAAATTCACTTCACCTCTAAGAATGCACATAGACTAAAAGTGAACAGATGGAATGAGACATTCTGTGCAAATGGAATCTTAAAAAATCATTTCTAACTTTTTAATCACTTTTTATTCCCTTTAATGGTTTGATCAATCTTACATTCTTACATCTAGTAATCTGAGCAACGTCATTGAAGATAACAGTACGTTAGGGCCGGGCGTGGTGGTGCACACCTGTACTCCCAACACTCAGGAGACTCAGGCAGGAGGATCGTTGTGAGTTTGAGGCCAGCCTGGGCTACAAAGTGAGCTCAAGACCAGCCTGAACTGCATAGCGAGACCCTGTCTCAAAAAGACAAAAAAAAAAAAAAAAAAAAAAAAAAAAAT
>PVLD010031284.1:0-15892 GCA_004027595.1 Dinomys branickii | reverse complement strand
GATCGCAGACCTGACATGGCGCAGTTGGAGGGAGACGAGATAGAGAGGGAGGAGGTTGCCGCTCCAAGCACACCCCTGGCCCACGCCCTCGTTTCGGCATTCGTAGCTTCAGCTTCGGAGACCCATTGCCCAGCTGCAAGGGGTGGGGAACGGTAATGCTGGAGCCACATGGTCTGGACCCGCCCCCACCCATAGCACGGCGACAGGGTGGAGCCGGGCGGTCCGCTGTGAGCATATGTGCTTTCCCACCTCCAACCATGGCAGTTTGTATACACCCCTGTATGTTATAGTATAGTCTGAGGCAGCTATATCTCTTCCCATGGTGAGAGTCCAAGGATATAGATAAACCCAGGAGTACAGTTATTATCACAGAGAAGATAACTGATTGAGTGGTAGGGCAACGGAGATGAGGGAGGAGAAAAAAACTGAATGATCAAAAGGGCCATCATCTGTGTAACCTGAGTAACAAAGATGAGGTAACATTATGTAGGACAGCATCCAGAGCTAATTCCCGTCTATGTTCTCTATAATTCTGTATTTCCTCAGTCGTTTTTGTATTAGCAGAAATGAAGATAACTTTATATTATACAGCATCCAGTGCAAATTCCCTACTATCTTATCTATAATTTGGTATTTTCTTTAAAGTTTTTGTGTTAACTAATGTGAAGATAACTATGTAATACAACATCCAGTTCTAATTCCCTACTATATTCTGTATAACTTTGTATTTTCTGTATTGTTTATGGCTTTTCTGGTTCATATGTCTCCATTCTTTTGTCTTTAAAATAAAATTAAAAAAAAAAAATATATATATATATAACCCCAGCACCAGAAGCTTTCTGTGAGTTCGAGGCCAGCTGGAGGTACATAGTGAGTCCAAAGCCAGCCTGAACTGCACAGCGAGACCCTGTCTCAAACAAACAAACAAACAACCAAACAACCACAACAAAGCAAGACTAAAAAACCCTGGATGAAAGAAATCAAAGCACTAAATAAATGGAGAGCTAGTCCATGTTCATGGATGGGAAGACTCAGTATGTATTGTCAAGATGTCATTTCTCTTCTGGTTGATCTATAGATTTAATGAAATCCCAATACAGTTCTCAGTAAGTTATTTTTATGATATTCCTTTCTTGGGGGCAGTACTGGAGACCAAACCCAGGGCTAGATAAGTGCTGTCCCACTGAGCTACATCCCAGCCATGATTATTGTGGATGTTGACCAACAGATTCTAAAGTTTACGCAGAGAAGCAAAAAACCCAGAACGGACAACACAATCTTGGAAGAGCACAAAGTCAGAGGACTGACCTTGTACAACCACAAGCGTTATTGTCAAACTACAGTAATTAACAGAATGTGGAACTGGCATTAGAATAGATAATAGATCAATGGAACAGAATGAAGGGTCTAGAAGCAGCTCCACAAAAACACGGTTGAGTTTTTAAAAATAAAATAGTGAAAGCAATAAAATGTATTGAAGATAGTCTCTTCAATAGATGCTGCTGCAACAAAGTGGAAATCCACATGCCAAGGGTAAATCTAGGCACAGACCTTACACCTTCCACAAAAATTAGTTCAAAATAGACTGTAGACCTAAATGTAAAATAAAAAAGTTATATATCTCCTACTCATAGAAGCTAACATAGAAGAAAATCTTGACCTAGGATATGGTAATCAACCTTTAGGTACAATTCCAGAGGCAGGAGCCACAAAAGAAAGACTCTATAATCTGGATTCAGTTAAATATTTATGAACTCCTGCTTTGCAAAAGATACTGTCAAGATAATGAGAAGACATGCCACGGGCTGGGAGAAGAACACTTGCCAGAAACATATCTGATAAAGGCTCTTATCCAAATCATACAACGAACCCTGAAAACTCAACAATAAGAACACAAATAATCCAATTTTGAACTGGGTAAAACAGCTAAACAGACACCTCACCAGGGAAGCTGTACAGGTGTCAGATAACCATGTGAAAAGATGCCAACCTCATACGTCAGCAGATAATTGCAGACATATGACTATACACTTATTAGAATGGCTAAAATCCAAAACACTTAAAAAGCCAAATGCTGGCAGGGGGAAGGAACAGGAACTCTCATTCACTGCTGCTAGGAATGTAAAGTGATACAGCCACTTTGGAAGATGCTTTGCAGTTTCTTACAAAACTAAACATACTGCTGTCACATGATCCAGCAATGTGTTCCTTGTTCGCCCAAATGAGTTGAAAAGTTACTTCTACAGAAAAACCTACCAGTGCATGTTTATGGCAGCTTTATCTGTGCTTGCCAAAAGTTGAAAGCAACTAAGATGTCCTTCTGCAGCTAAATGGATAAATAAGTTGTGGTACATCCAGGCAAAGGAAATATTACTCAGCACCAAAAAAGAATGAAGTACCAAGCCATGGAGACAATGAAGGAAATGCAAATGCAATTTTCTAAGACAAATAAATCAATCTGAAATAACTGCATATGTCTGATTTGCATACTAGGGTTGTTTTAGTCACTTTCTAATTGCTGGCAAACCACTTAAAGCAGGAGAAGCTTATTTTGACTCAAAGTTTGTGGAAGTTTCAGTCCATAGTTAGCTGGTTCTAGGACAGGATGCCATGGCAGGGGGCATGGCAGGCAGGAAGTAGAGAAAGGTCAAGGGAGGAGCCACAAAGTTCAGATAAACGCACCCACAGTGACCCACCTCTTCAGACCAGACCCCCACTTCCTTATTTATTTATTTATTTATTTTTTGAGACAAGGTTTCCTTTATAGTCCAGGTTGGCCTTGAACTTACCATGTCACCCAGGCTGACCTTGAATTTGTGCTGATCCTCCTGCCTCAGCCTCTCCAGTGCTGGGATTACAGGTATGGTCCAACATGCTTGGCTAGGCTACGCCTTCTAACAAGTCAGCAACAGCACCCCATAACCAAATCAAATTTCAAAAATGCCACCTTTGAGCTCATGAGGGTTAGAGGGGATGACTAGACATCAACATAAACAGAACATTCTGGAAAAGGCAGAAACGAAGGAGACAGGGGCTGGGGATATAGCTCAGTGGAATAAGTGCTTGCCTAGCAAGCGCAGGGTCCTGAGTTCGATCCCCAGTACCGCAAAAAAAAAAAAAAAAAAAGAAACGAAGGAGACAGTAAAAGGAACATAGATTGCCAAAGAGAAAGAGGGGAAGAGATGAATAAGCAGAGAAGAAAGGGATTTTTTTTTTTTGGTACCCGGAATCGAACTCAGGAGCTTGCTCTTGTCAAGCAGGCACTTGTGCTGCTGAGCTGTATCCCAGGCCCCTTGAAAAGGGTTTTTCTATACTCTGTATGAAACAATAGTTTGGAGATTTGCTATAGGCATTTATTTGTTAAGATGCATGGAATATGCAACACTAATGAATCCTATGGTGCACTGTGAACATAAAGATATGTCAATGTAGATTTGTCATTTGCAACAATGCACCACTCGATGTGAAATTTCCACAGCTGAAAATACCGCGTGTATTTAAGGGCAGGTGATATATGGAGTATCTGTGTATCTTCTGCTCAGGTTTGCTGTGAACCCAACATACAAACGTGCTCTAACATATAAAGTCATTTTTCAAATGACTAAAAGAGACTTTAAGAGATTTTACAATGAAATTTAGTGGATGATTCTTGGCAATATCTTTGATAGGAAAATATAAAACAAAACCTTTAGAAACAAATGTGGAAATTTCAATGGGTTAATTGATCATGTGCAATTATTTTTAGTCTTGTTCAGGGGTTATGATTATGGTACTGTGGTTATGCAAGAAAACATCTTTATGCTCAAGTGTTTAGTGATGGAACAGAGTAATGTCTGTAATTTATTTTGAAATGGTTTCAGTATACACATGCATAGCTGAAGCAAATACGGCAAAATCTTGACAGTTGTTGCCTCGAGGTGGTGGCTTTTCAGGTATTCTTTATATTTTTATGTAAAGCTTTTATGCATGTTTGTGAATTTTTGTGACAGAAAATGTGAGTTTTTAACACTACGCCACCCTTGAAACAGAATGTTAAATGATGGCTCACTGCGTTCCTGAGCCCCTGAGTCAATGTGCGCTGCCAACCAAACACTGGCTGCTTTGTAGCAGATATTTTATAATTTAAGTATAGATGAGTTTAATTTTATAATGAAGATAACAGAGATGAGTTCTTTTCCTTTTTTTTTTTTTCAACTGGTGATCGAATGTAGGCCCCTGAGCTTGCTAGACAAGTGCTCTACTCCTGAGATATTTTAAGACCAATCAGAGGCTAGGAACGTAGCTCAAGGTTAGAGTACTGGCCTAGCATGTGTAAGGCGAGGCTTAATCCCCAGCTTCCCAGACAAACAGGCAAGCCAATCACAATCACCAAGAGAGTTCATCATCAAAAAGCCAGCATTAAAACCTGCACTGCTTGTAATCCCAGTGCTGAGGGCCCAGAGAGAGGAGGATTGTGAGTTCAAGACCAACCTGATGAACTTAGTTCCAGGCCAGCCTAGACTACATAGTGAGACCTTACTAAGAAGTAAAGAAATGAAGGAAGGAAGGGAGAGAGAGAGAGACAGAGAACGAGACAGAGACAGACACAAGAAGGAAGTTTTTCAAGCATAAGGAAAGTGATCCCAGATAGAAACAAACAGAAATAAAAGGCATCAAAAAGAATGTGTAAGCAGCCTGCAGATTGATCCCCACTGGTCCTGCTTCCTGGTATTTACACTGTCCTGTATTTCCCTTCAACAATGCTCTACTATTAGTCTGAACTCACTATGTAGTCCAGGCTGGCCTCAAATATACGGTGATCTCCTGCCTCAGCCTCCTGAGTGTTGAGGAATTACAGATGTGTGCCAGGCCGAGATGGTTAATTTTTTTAAAAACATAGTGACTGCAGCTGCTCCCCAGTGGGCCCCGCAGCTGCTCCACTGAGGGCCCCGTGGCTGCTCTGCAGTGGGCCCCGCGGCTGCTCCGCTGTGGGCCCTGCGGCTGCTCTGCAGTGGGTCCTGCAGCTGCTCTGCTGAGGGCCCCGCTCAGGGCACCTCATGGACTGGACCCGCTCCCACCCATAGCATGGCGATGGGGTGGAGCTGGGCAGTCCGCTGTGAGCATATGTGCTTTTCCACCTCTGACCATGGCAGTTTGTATACACCCATGTATGTTATAGTATAGTCTGAGGCAGCTATATGTCTTCCCAAGGCGAAAGTCCAGGGGTATAGATAAACCCAGGAGTACAGTTATTATCACAGGGAAGATGACTGATTGAGTGGTAGGGCAACGGAGATGAGGGAGGAGAAAAACTGAATGATCAAATGGGCCATCATCTGTGTAACTGAGTAACAAAGGTGAAGGTAAAATTATGTAGGACAGCATCCAGAGCTAATTCCCTTCTGTGTTCTCTATAATTCTGTATTTCTTCAATTGTTTTTGTATTAACAGAAGTGAAGATAACTATATTATATAGCATCCAGTGCAAATTCCTTACTATCTTCTCTATAATTTGGTATTTCCTTTAATGTTTTTGTGTTAACTAATATGAAGATAACATTATGTAATACAACATCTAGTGGTAATTCCCTACTATATTCCGTACAATTTTGTATTTTCTGTATTGTTTATGGCTTATTCTGGTTCATATGTCTCCATTCTTTTGTCTTTAAAATAAAATTTTAAAAAAAACATAGTGACTAAGTTTTTCAGAAGACATTATATAGTCCAATATTTACTAGAAGAATTGTATCAGTAACTAAACATATTCCTGCAAAGTAAACCTGACTGTCCAGTGTCAATGGCTGGAATATTGCATTCTTTTAAATATTAGTAAAAGAAATGACACAAGTTTTACTGAAAACCTTACAGAGGACAGAAAAAAGAACACTTCCTAACTTTTTGGATGAGGGCAGCATAACCTTGCTATTAAAACCAAACTAGGACATTATGAGAAAGGACAATTACAGAACAATTTCTGGGCAGACATAGACACAAAATCGTAAACAAAATTATAGCAAATAAAATCCAGGCTTATATAAAATGGTGATGCACCATGACAAATGTGAATTCATTCCAGGAATGTGAGTTTAACTTCACATTTGAAAGCCAATTACATAATTCACTATCCTAAAAGTACAAAGGAGTGAAATTATATTTTAATAGATGTTTAAAAGCATTTGATAGAAATTCAACATTTATCCATGATAGCAGTCATTAGCAAGATACAAATAAAAGAGAATTTTCTTAGAACAGATATCTATCTATCTATCACACTGCTTCTATTCAATGTTGCATGGAATGTCCTAGCCAGTGCCATAAGGCCAGAAAAAAGAAATAAAATGTAGATTTGAAAAGAAAAGAATAAAACTGTGCCAATTTATTGATAACATGAATAAATATAAAGGAAAAAATTTAAAACTATAGATATGCTTTGGACTATTAAATTTATGAGGTTGCTGGAAACAAAACCAATATATAAAAATCATTCATGTTTCCGTGGGTTGGCAATATAAACTACAAAATATTTTATCATGGACAACAGCATCTTTTTTTTTCTGAGACAGGTTCCCCCTATGCAATTCAGACTCTCCTTGAGCTCACTTGGTAGTCCAGGCTGGTCTGGAACTTGCAACAATCCTCCTGCCTCAGCCTCTTGAGTCCTAGGATTACAGGCATGTGCCACCATGCCCAGACTACAACAGCATCTTAAAAAAAAAAACCCACAAAAGTCTAGGAGTAAATCTGACAAAATATGCTTGTGGTTCTACACAGAAAACTATAGAATACTAACCAGGCCTGGTGTAATTCCAGCACTGTGGGAGGCTGAGTCAGGAGAATTGTAACATCAAATTCAGACTGTATATTCTAGTGATTTAGCAAGACTTCGTCTCAAAATAAAAAATTAAAAGGGCTAGGGATATAGCTCAGTGTGAAGGGCCTGGGTCCAATCCCTAGTACTGCAAAAACAAACAAAAAAGACTACAGATTAATATTACTGACAGGAAAATAAAACTGCTCTGGTTTGGTTGTGAAATATCCCCAAAAGGCTCCCATGTTGAAGGGTTGGTCCTGAGTGCAGCAATGTTCTGAGGTGGGGCCTGCAGCGAAGTGATTATATCACACAGGCTCTGACCTCCATAGCTTCATTTCTGATGGGCTAAGGAAAGTGATAGATATTTAGGCACTGGGACCTAGTTGAAAGGACAGGGTCCTTGAAGGGCATGCCCTTGGGGACTATATCTTTTACCAGTCTCTCTCTCTCTCTCTCTCTCTCTCTCTCTCTCTCTCTCTCTCTCCCTCTCTCTCTCTCTCTCTCTCCCTCTCTGTCTGTCTGTCTCTTTCTTGGCTGTCTCCTCTACCACAGGTTCCTTTTGCTGTGATGTTCTGCCTCTTCTCAGGCCCAAAGTCGTGGTGCCAGTGGACCATGAACAGAAACCTCTGAAATCATGAACCAAAGCAAATCTTTCCTCCTCTACATCATTTTCCTCAGGCGCTTTGCCACAGTGATGGGAAGCTAACACAAAGACCTTCCAACACAAACCCATAGAGATATGCTGTGTTCATAGATTGTTAATATTATAAAGGGCTTGTTTCTTTCCCTTGGTATGCAATAAAACGACACTCACTGCTGGTGAGAGTGGAAATGTGCAATCTCTTTGGGGAAATAATTTTATATTTCCCCCAGAGTATAAATATAATGTCACCATGTGACCAGCAATTTTTTTTTTTGTGGTACTGGGGATCGAACTCAGGACCCTGTGCTTGCTAGGTAGGCGCTTATTCCACTGAGCTATATCCCCAGCCCTGATCAGCAATTCTAATCCTAGGTATATATCTGAGAGAGATGAAAACATGTCTGCATAACCACCTGCATGTGAACATTTACAGTGGCATTTTTCATAATATTTAAAATGGGGAAACAGTGGATGAATAGATAAATAAATATGATCTATCCCTACAACAAGATACTGTTCAGCAATAGAAGTGAAATACTGACACATGGCATGGCCTGGATGAGCGTGGCAAACAGCACGCTAACATGGAAGCTGGTCACAAAAGACCGTATATCATAACCCATTAATATAAAGACAGAATTAATAATTGTCTAGGGTTGGAGGTGGAGTGGGAGAGACAGAACGAGCTCTGAGCTTGATCTTCCATGCTTATAATCTCAGTACTCTGGGAGGCTGAAGTAGGAGGGTCACAAGTTTGAACCTGCTTTGGGCAATCTAGTGATACAGGGAGACTCGCCTCAAAATTTAAAAAATAATATTAGGGCTGGGGATGAAGCTCAGTTGAAGGCTATGGGTTTAATCCTCCATAACACACACACACACACACACACACACACACACACACACTGAACTACTAATGGACATGGGGATTTCATGGAGGGTGTTGAAAACCTTATAAAATGAGCCGGGGATGTAGCTCAGTAAGGCACAAGAACCTGCCTTACAAGCGCAAAGTCCTGAGTTCAATTTCCAGTACAAAAAAAAGTATGTATATATAATAAAATAGATTGTGGTGATGGTTACATAACTCTGTGGATAAATTAAAAATGCATTGAGTCATACGTTATTTAAATGGGTGAATTGTGTGATGTGTGGCTTATACCTTAATAATTTTTTTCATAGTTGTTGTTTTGAGACAGGGTCTCACTCTATAGTTCAGGCCGGCCATGAACTCACTATGTAGCCCAGGCTGGCCTCAAACCTGAGGTGATCCTCCTGCCTCAGGCTCCCAAGTGCTGGGATTACAGGTGCTGCCATTATACCCAGCAATACATCTTTTATTTTAATTAATTTATTTATTTGTCTCTTTTTTTGAGACAGGGTCTCACTATGCAGTTTAGACAGGCCTTGAGCTCACTTTTAGCCCAGGCTGGTCTTGAACTCATAACAATCCTCCTGCCTCAACCTCCTGAGTGCTGGGAGTACAGGCGTACGCCACCACACCCAGCTGTATATACTTTTTAAAATGAGAAATTTTTGAAGTTTTTTGGGGGAGAGGAATTGACAAGCTGACCATAATGTTTATAATGAAATGCAAAGAGTCCAAATTAACTACCTGTTAGTAAGACTTATTACAAAGCTACAATAGTTAAACTGTTAGGATTGACCATAAATGCGACACAACAGAATCTAGAAACAGATGAAATGATGTGAACAAAAGAAAGATCTTTTCAATAGATAATAGTGGATACGTGTAATTTATGTTTGGGCAGTGCAGGGGATTAAACCCAGCACTCAAGTGCGGTAGACATGTGCCCTACTGCTGAGCTCCATTCCCAGCGGGAATTGGATAAGTTTGATATTCATGTCGAAAAAAATTAACCTGTTGACTACTACATCACAATGTATAGAAAAATTAATCCTCAGTGGATGATTAATTCAAATGTAAAGGAAAGTGGAAATATGCCTTCAGAATTCTGCAGGAATGTGATCTTTATGTATATCTAAAATGTGCCAATAGAATCTAATGAAAAAAACCAAACAAGCAAAAAAAAAAAAAAAAAAAGAATTCCCCAGGAAAATTGCTTGTCCCGTAGAATTATCCTCAGTAAAATCATCAATCAAATGTGAAGGTAGGTCAAAAACGTCAGACACCCAAAATGTGAGAAATTATACCCCCTTTGCATACCTTCTGCAGGGTGAACTCCTAAAAAATAAAAGAGTAAGACAAGGAAGAGGAATACCTGGGCTTCAGGAAATGAGGGACTCAGGTCTGGGAAACAGACAGGGGATTCCGGGAGGGTGACGAAAGAGATTCCAGCAGGAGAATTGTTCATGTGGGCTGAAGAACAACCAGGACTTGGGTGGGTCAAATGTCTGCAAGAGAGATTGCTTCAAGAACGGGAAACTGGGCTGGCTGTGGTAGTGCATGCTTATAATCCCAGCAGTTGGGAGGCGGAGGCAGGAAGATTGCCTCAAATTTGAGGCCAGCCTGGGCTACAAAGTGAGTTCAAGGACAGTCTGAACTGCATAGTGAGACCCTGTCTCAAAAAGACAAAAAAAAAAAAAAAAAAAAAAAAAAAAAAAAAAAAAAAAAAAAAAAAAAAAAAAAAAAAGGTGAGGGAATTGACAAAAGCTGGTATGTCTGGGCATCCTGATAGCGGATTTGAGCAATTAAGGTTAAAAGAGCAGTAATTACATAGAAAATGAAGTGAACCTTAGCATCAACAAAAACAGACAACCATTAACTCCAGGAGAATAAGGAAACAGAAGCGATCATACCATACTGCACAACTCAGAGGAGATGCGCAATTACAGAGTCATGGAGAGGTAAATACTGATTGGCCTAACCAAAACGATTTTACAGCCACGGGAACTTGGTGGACCGGAAGTGACTGAGCACAGCAGAGGAGAGGCATTAGAAAGATTAAACCCTCATTTTCTGTGTTGGGAAATCCAGTTATTGCTCAAAACTGCAAACAACAAAAGCAACAAAAGGCTGTTGTTTAGAAGCACGGAGAATATCTGGAAAAAGAAAATCAGCTGATTGAGCTGAAAGATCTTCTGGCTCTAGGGAGAAAGAAATAAATATGAAGGAGGATGGGACGGGAGATTTCTTTACATATCTTGTAGAGTCTTAGCCTCTCAAACCACCTACATATGCCTTTGGTAAAAATTAAAAATACATTTTTAAAAAGGGGGGCTCTCAGCCAGGCATGGTGGTGCACACCTGTAATCCCAACACTTGGCATGCTGAGGCAAGAGGATCACTGCAAGTTCAAGGCCAGCCTGGATGACATAGTGAGACCTGTCTTATAAGTAAATAAATGGACTTCCGGTAAGATGGCGACCGGGTAAGCAGCAGAGAAAGATCCCCCCGGAGGATCAACAACCAGATACTGAAATACAGCAACATGAGAAAGACAAGAAGGAGAGAAATGGGTGCCCTGGTACCCTGGAGCCAGGAAAGATCTGAAATGGGAATTGAAACTCTCAGAAAGAGCAAACAAGACCTCCCCTGGAGAAAAGGCTCAGAGGGCCGCCATGGCACAGTTAGAGGAAGAGGAGGCGGAAAAGAAGGAGCCACCGCTCCATACACACCCTCAGCCCGCTCCCTCATTCTGGCACTCACAGCTTCAGCTTCAGAGGCCCCTGCTCACTGAAGCATCCCTAATCGGCCAGGGGATGAGCATGGTCCTGAGAGCTGATTGAAAATCAGACAGGAGAAAGCGCAACCCGAAAAGGAAGCAGTGGCAGTCAGAAGGAGTGGTCGAATCCAGTGTGAGGATGGGAGGTTACAAAGGCCATTGAAGCAGAATCCCCACACTGCTGAAATCCTTCTAATCAGTGCCCTGAGGCAGGCCAGAGTCAAGGCAACCAGTGAACAGCCCACCACACCCAGCTCTACAACTGCCCCGAGGATATGGCCTCAGACCTCTACACTGTATGAGCAAATACCAGCAAAGAGTAGCAGAAAGCAGTGGAAGCAACCCCAGGACCACAGTAATTCCCAGGGATCCAGTCAAAAAACAAAAGGGAGCTGGAGCACAACAGAAAGAGTGAGCCGCAGATGGAGGCAGGCTATATGGCACCACGCCCTTCTCACTCTAATACTGAACAGGAAGCCTGAGCTGAGTTACCAGGATTCAGCTCCCAGCCTGAACTTCCTCTCTGAGTACTGTGAGTTCTGGTGGCCCAAGCAGGCACCAAGTGATCCTGACAACAACAGGCTGAGTCAATGGGCTTCAGGACTCACCCTAAACTATTAATATGAGCACCAAGAGAGACTCCACACTGCTTGCATATATTAAAAATGTACGAACCCACAGGGTCAAACTTTATGAAAAGCAGCAGTCCTGGAGCCTGACAGACAACAACATACTCTACACAGCAGACGCAAGAAAATCCTCCCATTCTTTCTGAGAACTAATATCTAAACTTAGTACACACCATGGTGAGCACAGGTGGAGGAGACCTCAAGCCACTTGTGCCCAGCATCATAAGTACCCCCAGTGCCCAACAAAATTGAGTGGTGGGATGAGGCAAAGACAAGGAACTAAGGTGTAGACCCGCCTCTGTAGCTGAGAGGGAATAGTCTCCAAAGACACTAATGACCTATGAGGGATACCAGGCACTTTGGCAGGGAACTCAGAGGCCTGAGTGGGGAGGGGCCTCCTTTCAGGTTGCATGAGAGCCCTGAGGACCTAGACTGGGCTTGCCGCAGAGCGGCGTTGGGACAGAGTCTGTGGACTTGGATCGACCAGGCAGCACCCCTCCAGGGCACACCAGGCACTCTGCGCAGCCCCCAGGGTGTGCCAGGCACTCTACCAAGCCCCCAGGGCATGCCAGGAGCTCCACCCCACCCCTGGGGCATGCCAGGTGCTTTGCCGGGCCCTTGGGGTGTGCCAGGTGCCCCGCCCTGCCCCCCAGAGCACCACTCGGCCCCCAGGGCATGCCAGGAGCTCCTCTCAGCCCCAAGGGTGTGCCAGGTGCTGCACCCCACCCCTGGGGCATGCCAGATGCTCCACTCGGCCCCCCCAGGCATGCCAGGCACTCTGGCCCACCCCCAGAGCTCCACTTGGCCCCCAGGGCATGCCAGGTGCTCCACCCAGCTCACAGGGCATGCCAGGATCTGTACCCCACCCCTGGAGTGTACCAGGCCCTCTGCCCCACCCCTGGAGCTCCCCTTGGCCCCCAGGGCATGCCAGGTGCTCTGCCTGGCCCCCAGCAAGGCCCTGAAGACTTGCCTGAGCCAATGATGTGGATGCACTGACAGAGTCTGGTGGTTCACTGTGTAACCCCATCTACCCATCTGGACACTCGATGGCTGTCAGGGTTTGCCAAAAGGTGCTTCTCCACCTCCTGCCATAGCAATTTGTGCACACTCATGTAATATACAGCATATTTAGAAGCAGCCAAGTCTCTGCCCAAAGTAAGGGCATGAGGGAGTAAATAAACCAAAAGTGCAGTTATTACCAGTGGGAAGACCACTGATAGGGTGGTAGAACAATGGAAGTGAAGTGGAGAAAATTGATTAATTGAATGAGCCATCATCTATATAACTGAGTAATAGAGACAAAGATAACATTATGTAATACAACATCCAGTGGTAACCCCCTACTATTTTCTCTGTAATTTGGTATTTCCTTTATTGTTTTTGTGTTAACAAATGCAAAGACAACACTATGTAATGCAGCATCCAGTGATGGTTCCCTGCTATCTCCTTAATTGATTTTGTTATAACAAATATGAAGATAACATTACATTTTACAGCATCCAGTGCCAATTCCCTACTATCTTCTCTATAACTTGGTATTTTCTGTGTTGTTTCTGTGTTATTCTGGGTTCTTTTGTCTTAAAAAAGAAAAATAAATAAATAAATAAAATAAGAATACAAGGGGTCTCTCTGTGTTCCCCAGGCTGGTCTTGAATACTCTGGCTTAACTGGTCTTCCTATCTCAGCATCCCAAAGACCTACATCCCTACATCTAGCTTTAAAACAATGTGAATAGCAAAAATAAATAACTAAATAAATAAGGATTTGGAAGAAAACAGTGAAGACTAACAAAAGAATAAATTCATGATTTGGAATTAGACAATTCTTAAACAAAACACATATGTACATAAACACAACTAACCATAAGGAAAAGATGAATAAATTGGATTTTGATAAAATTTGGGATCTCTATTCATTTGAAGACATTACTGAAGCTGTAATAGTGGCTCAAGCCTATAATCCTGGCTACTTAGGAGGCTGATGCAGAGGCATGGAAAGTTGGAGTTCAGCCTGTGCAATTTAGAGAAACCTTGTCTCAAAATAAAATAAATATGGCTGCACTGTAGCTCACTTACCTGTCATATGTAAAACCCTATCACATACAAAGCTTAGAACGTGTAAGGAATGTCATATGTAATATGTCAGTGGTAGCACACTTACCTATCATATGTAAAGCCCTGGGTTTCATTGCTAGTACAAAAAAAAGTCATGGAGCAAAACAGACAACCTGTGGAGGGAAATATTTTTAACATATTTATGTGACAAGCAACTCACATCCAGATATATTACAATCCAACCAAATAAGAGAAAAAATAGGCACTGCAATTTTTAAAAAATGGGCAAGTGATTTAATGTTTCTCATGAAAGAAGCTATCTAAATGGGTGAGGAACCGTAAGAGAAGCTATGCAGCATAGTTAGCAGAAAAACGCAAATGGATGCCACAGGGAGAGATCACTACACAGTCACAAGCATGGTTAACATCTTCTCAATCAGATTTTATTGGTACATTTTAGATATACATAATAATCACATTCATCATAGAGAATTTGTACCTGTGCATGATATAACTTGGTCTTCTTCTCCATGCCCCTCCCCTTCTTTCAAGCCCTCCTCCCCATTTACAAAAGTTTTATTTCCATGTTCTTCTTCTTTTTTACTTTTCCCTTCTTTCCTTTCCCCCTCCCTTCTCTCTTGTTCCCCTCCCCATCTGAACATATTCTTCCTATTTCACAATACCAGTTATATATTTTGGTCCTCATATTTTTTATTTCTTACAGTAGAGAAACAATGCAGTATTTGCACATGGGCATCTGATTTATTTCACTTGAGAGTATGGACTCAAGGTGCATTCGTTTTTCTAGAAATGTCTCGAGCATATCCTTCTTTATGGTAGCATAGTATTCCATTATATATATAAAAAACACATCTTCTTTATCCATTCACCAGCTAACGGGCAATTTGGGTTGTTTCCAAGATTGGCCTATCAGAAACTGTACCGCTATAAACATAGGTGTGCATATATCCCTGTGGCATGATGCTTTTAATTCAAGAATGGGCTAACATTTAAAAGATTGATTGTGATTGGTTAATCCTGATTGTCAACTTGATCGGACTGAACACAGCCAAGGAAATTACCAAAGCGTCCTTCCCGGGTTTGGATGGGTGTGTCTGTGAGGGTGTTCCAGAGATGATTGGTATGTGAGGCAGCAAACTGATGGGAGAGGTCTAACCTGAATGTGAGCAGCTCCCTCCAATATGGTGGCGTCCAAATGGAACAAGAGCAACAAAACAACGAAGACAGAAAATGAGAGGAGGAGGAAACCCCGCAGTACCTGCTCTCCACTCTCCTGTTTCCTGGCTGCCACAAAGTGATCATGGGCTGAAACCTCTCAGACCATGGGCCAAAATAAATCTTTCTTTCTCTAAGATGTTAACCTCAAGTATTTTGTCACAGCAATGGAACAGTGTCGAATGAAGAAAATGGGTTCCAGGAGGAGGGTTGTTTCTGTGGCTACACAGGTGGTGTGGCTCACAAGCCTCCAAACTGGTTTGCAGGAGGACTTTGGAAAGGTTTGGCGATGTTGGCTAGAGAAGCCCTAAAACGCTGTATGTGGAGCTTGTAGAACAATTCTGGTGTGAGCACAGAGGACCGGAAAACTGACAGAAGGTGACAATAAAGGCTGTGTTTCTGAGGTGTGAGGTAGGAATGAAGACGCTACTGGAAATCGGGCTAGATCCATTCTTGTTACATTCGGACAAAGGTCTTGTCTGTATTTTGCCCATATCGTGAGACCAGATATGACTGACTGACTAGCAGCAGGACGCGCATGGGGCGGGAGGAAGGCGGTGCTTTGCAACGAGCAACAGGGTGCAGCACCAGTTGCAAAGCCGCTCACCGCAGGGATCTTTTTTTGAAATTCCACTGGGCCCAAAGGTTTATGGAGCAGCGATGTGGAGCGGGATAATCACGTTTGCGGATGGTGGCTGTGTTGGACCCGAGTGAAGGAGCTCGGGTGTCTCAACTCCCGGCTGACTGGGGTGTCTGCCATGAGGGGAAGTGAGGTGCTGGCAGAGGAGTCCATAGTATGTCTCCAGAAAGCTCTAAATCACCTCCGGGTAACATGGGAATTAATTAGGATTCCAGAGGAGCGGCGCTGACAGAGAACAGAGATTGTAAAG
>PVLD010031283.1:0-15886 GCA_004027595.1 Dinomys branickii | reverse complement strand
TGATTTCAGTAAGGGCTCTTGCCTGTCTAGGTTTGTACTCGGTTCATTCCTAAACAACACAAAAGTTAAAAAATAAAGCGAGGCATGGTGATACCCACTTGTAAACCCAGCACTGCCGAAGTGAGGAGCAGACTGAGTTTGATTCCACCATGGGATACATAATGTTCAAGGGCAACCTGAACTATGTATTAAGACTGTGTCTTTAAATAAAATAAAGAAATAAAGAGAGTTAAAAATGCAGCTGAAATCATTCCATATAGGCAGGTACGTTGGCCCATGTCTGAAATGTCAGTTGCTCAGGGGGCTGAAGCAGGATAATTGTAAAGATTACACCAGCTTGGAAAACACTCAGATCCTGTCTCAAAATAGGAAATGTAAAAAAAAAGAAAGAATAAACACAGAAACAGGCAGGGGATGTTGCTTAGCAGCACAAGTGCCTGGCAAGTGCAAGATCCTGAGTCCGAATCCCAGTACAAAAAAAAAAAGAACAAAAATTGGGTCCCTAAGTAAAGGCCATATTCCACTCATTGTACTACACAAAATTTAAAAAGCATCTATAAACATTATCAACCAAGCCTTTCTCTCTTTTTTGCTGCTTGTATGTTTTTTCCCTTGTTAATGTTTGTGTTACTTCTTTTCGTTTTTTAAGACAGGATCTCCCTAAATAGATTTGGCTGGTTTTGAACTCATTATATAGGTCACACAACTTGGTGTGATCCTCCCGGTTCAGCCTGCAAAGTACTGGGATAACAGGCATACATGACTACAAGTCACTATTTTCATTATTTTTCTTTTTGGTGATACTATAATTTAAACCAATGACTTTGAACTAATGTACCTCTCTATACCTATTATTTGTTAACTAAAACTTACATCAAGACATTCTTGCTAAATCAGTAAATTGTACGGGCTAAGCCTGAATTTGGAATTCTCTTGCCTAGCACCCATAGTGCTGAGGATTATAGATGTGTTCTATTGTGTCTGAGTTTCTGCAGCATTTTAAAGTTACAGATTTCATTTCTATCTATTTACTCTCCCGCACTCAATAGCAAAGTGATAAGTGGTCACATGTGGAGGAGTTTTAACAACCTATAGCAGACCTGGGATTTTTCTATCTCTAGCTTCCATGTACTCTATAACAGTGTTACATGGCTTTTGTATCTGCATACTGTGCTTCATAAAATGAAGAAAACAAAAAGATCCATTTTATGGCATCTGCCTTATGTTTAGTGCCTGGCCTCATGGATGGAATATAGATGGTAAATGGTTTGGGTCATATGACACTTCATTTGCCACTATAGGGCCTTGTACAACTGATCAGAAATTTCACAAAGAAGAAGGGGATGAGATTTCATAACACTTAGGACACACATCCCAGAGGGTTTACAATGTAAAGGACTGCTTGTTAAAGTGGAGAGGGTAGTGGGGTCCTGCTTTCAACAGGGGCACAGGTATGGTGTTGTAACCACACATCAGAGCAAGTGGGGTAAACTGAGAAGGCTTTACTAGTGCTATACCAGGGACCATGGCCCTGAGTTGGTTTTCATGGGTTAGAAACAGTCACTCAGCTTGGTCTGAACAGATGCTACTGCCACATTGTTACTCAGTTTCCTTCTTGCAGATTTCTCAGGATGAGCAGGCAGAGCCCCCCACCGCTGTATGACCTGGCCAAGTGGAGCCTGATGAAGAGTGAGACCACAGCCAGCGCCACTCTGCATGACTTTTCCCACCATGCTCTTCCATGTCTTATTCATAGACACCTTCATGGAGGGACACAATGAGGTCCTGAAGGCCGTGTTACAGGCCTGGCCATTCCCCTACTTCTCTTTGAGACCTCTGATGCTTTTGATGAAACACAAGACCCCATACACTCAGTTTGGAGAAAGCTCGCAACAATAGAGACACCTAAGGACTCTGGAAGCCCTACTGAATGCACTTGACATGCTGCTGCCGCAAAAGGTTCACTACAGGTGAGGGTCATACATGAACGCTAGAAGAAGTGTTCTGGGAGTAAAGGGAAGCGACAGTCGGCATCAAGAAACCAAAGAAATTGATGTGTGGGGCAGCTTCTGGTGTTGAAGAGGATCACAGAGGTCTTGGCCTTTGCTGAGCACCACCTGGGAAAGGATTTCTTGGCAAGAAAGATGCATGTGCAGGATACATTGACCTCAGAAGGAACCTATATCTTCCTACTCTCACAGGGACTAGAAGTTATACCAAGCTGCACGCAAAGGCTAACAGGGTAGAAAAAGGAAAGCAGGAAATGTAGGGGTACAACTGTGCCCAGGAAGTGGAAGAGAATCCCAG
Source organism: Dinomys branickii (assembly GCA_004027595.1). Lineage (NCBI taxonomy): Eukaryota > Metazoa > Chordata > Mammalia > Rodentia > Dinomyidae > Dinomys > Dinomys branickii. Next base: position 13,579 of record PVLD010031283.1, on the reverse strand, counting down.
GTAGGACTTTTCATCTTTATCTCAATTCTGAGTCTGCCTCCTGTGTCACCCAGCGGAAGCGGAAACTGCCAGTGCTGGACTGGAGGGATTTACACCAGGACTTCTTGACTGCAGGGCCCAGAGCAATGAGTGCTGCTCACCCAGCAGAAACCTGGAAAAAAGACAGGTGCAAGCCTGGGTTAAGTAAGAAGAAGCTGACCTTGAGAATATTAGCAAACCTTTGTTTCAAAGCCTGGAATTCATCTTGTGCTACACATGACAAATTACAACTCTGCCTCTTAAAGTGATACAAGAAGTGAAAAGCTTCAGTGCACCGGCACTGTGAGAAGGTGATGTGATGATCAAGTCCTGTGCTGTCTAAAATCCTGAAGCTTCGGAAAGCTGTGCAACTGGACTCTATCCATGAGCTAGAGGTGTGTAGTTGCTCGAATGGAAAAAGCATGAAAGCATTGGTTCCTTAGCCCAAGAACATGAAAAGCCTTCACACATTTCACTTTAGGAGACTGAGTCCAAAATTGTTTACTTCATCTTTCAAAAGTAAGTGGAATTCCCACATCTACGCTTTTCATTTAGGACACCTGCAGAGTTCCTGAGGCATTTATCTAGATGAAGTCTTCTTCCTGGAGGGAATTCCACATAGGTGAGTGGGTGGTGAATGCCCCAGCACAGTCGTGGTTACGGTCAGTATTAAGCAGGCATCCATGTGTCTATCTGATGTGCTAGGGGAGGATACTAGGTAGTGGGAAAGACAGCATTGTCTGGACCACAGAAAAATCATCCATCACCTGCCGTGTAAAAGCAGGTATTAAACTGGGATAGGAGGCTGGGTTCAGGCCTCATGTCCAGAAAACTAGCAGTCAGGGAGCAGCCAAAATGAGGGCAGATTAGATTTCTGCATAGGAAGCAGGTCCAGGTAGGATCCTGGGAAATGGGGAGGGAGAGCACTAACGGAGGGGTGGGCCACACATACGCACGTGGGACAGGTGACTCTGCTCAGCGACTGTGATGGGATCAAGCCCTTTTCCATGTCCTTCTTAAGGAAAGGCTACTGGTTACTTCTCACAGTTACTTACATGATGCTAGGACAAAATACCCAACATGCACAAATTAAGTGAGAAATTGTTTATTTTAGTTCATAGACTACACAGGTTTTAGTCGTGAGACAGTTGGCTCCAGGCATGGAAGAGAAGCAGAAGACTGTTGTATGGTAGGTAGGCAAAAAGCGCCATGCTGCCTTTTCTGTCTTTTTTTTTTTTTCCTTGTCTTTTTGAGACTTGGTCTTGCTCTACAGTTCAGGTTGGCTGGTCTTGAGCCCAGTTTTCAGGCCAGGCTGTTCTCAAACTTGCAATGATGCTCCTGCCTCAGCCTCCCAATGGCTGGGATTACTGGCGTTCATCACCACACCTGGTTTTCCATCTTCTCTTTGTATCCATCCTGGGTACAAGGCTGTTGCTTGGCTCAGTGCACACCCCGGGCATCACTTCTGTCTTCAGTAATCCATCCCCTAAAGCCGTGCAAACCCCGGTAGTGCTGTTGGGAATTTAGCTCAGTGACACAGTTACTGCCTGGCTACCCGAAGGTTTTAAGTTCAATTCCTGACACTGAAAACAACAAAAACAATAACTGGGCTGATCCAGTTACCACACCCATGATCTGACCACTTCCCCAAAACCCACAGTGAGTGCATAAGGCTTTGTGGGGACAGCAAGGTAAAAGCCACAGTAGTGCTCAAGACTGGGCAATGAGCAGATGGGAAGGAAGGAGTCTGGAGTTGATGGTGAGGAGGAGGAGGAGTGCAGGGATATGAACAGGGAAACACACTGCTGTGAACACAGAGCCAACTCCAGTCCATTGCCCAAACTTGCCTGGGTTCATTCTTCCTACAAGTCCCTTAATTGGCCTCATCTGGCCAGAGGTGCAAATTTCTGCTTGGTACTCATTACAGGGAACTGTAAGAGAATGAGGACTGAGCCGATTACACAGGTGATGGTAACTTGAAGGAACAGTGCCTTCAACACACAGCATCCTGGGATCATCAGATGGAGAGGGCAGTACCGAGAGTAAACTGACTCTGCTACCTTGAGGTCATTTCTATATATCCCACTCATCACCCCCATTCATAGGAAGTAACTTCTCTGTCTGCAGGAGCCAGACCCCCTTGGTGGCTCTCTCCTTGAGTGCAAATCCACTGAAGGAATCTGAACTGCAGCACCTGTCCCAGTGTACAGGCACCAGCCAGCCCAAGTCACTGACTCTGAGGAGGATTTCAATGGAATCATTCAATCCCTAGACCCTCCATGTTCTGCTAGACAAACTGGCTGGCATCCTGGAGACCCTGGTCCTAGAGCACTGTGACATCACAGACTCCCAGCTCCTTGCTGTCTTGCCTGCCCTGAGCTACTCCACCCAGCTCAAGACTTTCAGTTGCTATGGGAACCACTTTTTGTTCAGGTCCTGCTGCATCTGCTGGACTGAACCACTTAACCCAGGGGCTGTATTGGCTGGAGAGCTATGAGTCCAGTATTCCAACAGAGTTTGTGCACACCCTGAGCAATTTACCCTCATTAGTGCTGAATTGGCACAGGTTCTGAAGCTGGTAAGACCATCTCTTAGGGTCCAGATCTGAATCTACTCCTGTACCTTTTGCATGGTATGTCAGTTCTGTAGCCTATACCCCAGTGGGTACTGGGAAGTCATAGAGGAGCATTGCTATCAAAGTAAACTTAAGTGCTACAGTTGTGTGTGTCCCCAACTTGGCGAACGTATTTTCATAAACTGAGTGCACCCTCCCCATTTTCTATGCTGCAGTTGGGGCTTTCAGGAGGTGAGTGCACCATGTGCATATGATTCTCATCACCAGATTAGTCCGGTGAGTTTTTAGCTTCATGTGATGTTGGGAGGCAAAGCCTGGTCAGAGGAGGTGGGTCACTGGGGGCGTGGTCTAGAAGAATCTATCTCTCTCCCTCTGTTAATCTCTCTCTGCTTCCCACAGCCAGGTCAGGAGCTGTATTTCCACTGCCATAAACCTCTGCCATGACAGCCTATGAACAGAGTTATAAACATAATGTTTTCTTTTTGAAATGGTGAATGTCAGGGACTATTTACCAGTGATGAGGAATGTAATGAAGATGTGCATATGTTAGTCCTGTAGGGATGATTGTCAGATGCTGATAAAGGGGAACTTGCTTTGGATTGAAGCACATGTCCATGGTCCTAGGCTTTGGAAGCCGAGGCAAGAGGATCATTGCCAGTTTGAGGCCAGACTGAGGTACATACTAAGACCCTATTTGATAAGTATACAAATAAAGCAATGATGAAATCAATTTAAATTCTTTCATGGTGACACTGGGAGTTGATTTTCCAATTTATTTATGCATTAAATTTTTTATTTGTTAGTATGTTCAATTTAATAATTACATTCATCTTAAATAGGTAAGCTTTATTTTCCCCTTTGTGTTCACAATAGAGGGCCTTCAACTAAGGATCTTCACATGTAGGTAAATCTCCAGCCTTTTGTACTGTTTTTGTTGTTGTTTGTTTTTACCAGGAAACAAACTCAGGGCCTTGGGCTTTCCAGGCAAGCACTTGTGGCACTGAGCTATATTCCTGGCCCTTCACTTATTGTTTTTTGTTTCTTTTGTCTTTTTGAGACAGGGTCTCACTATGCAGTTCAGGCTGGCCTTGAGCTCACTATAACCCAGGCTGATCTTGAAATTGCAACTATCCTCCTGCCTCAACCTCCCAAGTGCTGGGATTACTGGCGTGAAACACCATGCCCGGCTAGCCCTGGCCCTTTACTGTAAAACACTTTTTATTTTTACATGCTCGCCTTACTTAATGATCACTTTCATCATGTGAAGTTGTTACATTTACATAATACGTCTTAATTATTTTTATGTCCCCTTTCCTCCCCTCTACATCATGCTCCTCTTCCATTTCAACTTTATTTTTTGAAACAGTCTCAGGAACTAGCTAAGTTGTGCAGATAAGATTGAAGCCTGAAGTGATCCTGTCTCAGTCTCCAAGGGTGCTGGGATTATAGGCATGCACCACCAGTTTGACTTTTCCAGTTTGTCGTCATCAATTTCCAATGTTTGGAGAATAAAAGCAGATGAATTGCCTTTTGTGCATGGGGACAGGCTGCAGATTCTCCATGCTTCAAAATAGCATGCGGCCCTTCAGATTCTTCCCTTTTTTCTGTGCTTGGGGTAATGTCTTGGGCCCTGTCATGGTTACATTTCTCTGGTTGCTGAGACAAAATACCCAACACCCAAAATGAAGGAAGGAAAGGTTTATTTAGCTTACAGTTTGTGGACGTTTCAGTCCATACTTGGCTGGTTCTGAGGCAGAGTGGCACATGGCACAGGGCGAATGTTCATGGCAGCAGAGCACAGCAGGAAAAAAAAAAAACAGAGCAAAAGGAAGGAACGGCTGCAGTCAGCCTCTTTCCTTCCCTTACATTGTAAACCGCCTACCCCCAGGGGGCGTGTAGCTCTCACACAATCTCCATGCCCTCCTCTTCCACAGGCTCAGGATGTGTACAAAGTAAGCACCCTGGCTTCTTGCTGAATCACACAGCCAAACCTCTAGACTCCCCAAGTTGACACAATGTATCAACCAAAACAGGCCCCATTCATGACTGGTCAGCCCTCTTTCCTCTTGTTCCTCCTCTGGGGACATCTGTTGCCTCCCTGTTTATTTTTGTGGCTGTTTCCAGAATGCTCCACTCCACAGTCTCCAGGCTGGCTTCATTCACATGGGATGGGTCTGCAGGCCTACAGGCTCTCATGTCCTGATGGTATTCCATTCTGGGGACAGAGCAGAGTGGAGGTACCCATTCACCTACCGAAGCATCCCTGGTCAATTGCACACACCAGAAGTGATGAAGACAGCAGTTGCGAACATCTGGGTGGAGTCTGCTCACACAGAAAACATCTGAGAGCTCCATTGCTGGGGAATGTGCTGGGGATCTATGTCATCATTTTTCTGAGGCAACTTTGTCTATTAGAGTTGTCGCATAAAAGACACTGACAATACACAACACTGTGCTATACAGCTGAGCATGAAACCTGGCAAGTGGCAGTGATTGCTGCTGCCCCAATGTCGCTGGGGCATCTCCAGGGTCAAGCCATAGCACTAAGAGGCAAATCTGGGTAAGTGAACCTTAGCAGACTCACAGTGATGAGATTATGGTGGATGTAGAAAATGTAGCGTGTGTGGCTGTGGACACTGCGTGGGTGTCATAAAGTCTAGAATTCACTAGAGTCTATAAACTTGATTCATTTTCACATGTTCTTCCCCATGCCATGGAGGACAATATTCTGAATGTAAACTCTCCTGGGTCCAGAGAGAGCCTGCATCTTCCCTGCACCCCAGGGCCCTCTCCAGCCTGCCCCGCTTAGGCTGCTTTCCAGGTGACTCTCACTTCCCATGCATTTTGCGTACTGAGACTTCTGTTTGCTTGGTCCCTTCTAGAAATGGTGTCCCAGGCACCAGTCATGTTATTTCTTTTCCACTTAGGTGTAGCTCTTCAAAGATTTGTCCTTACACTTGCCAAGCATTGTGGCAAATGTATAATCCCAGTGCTCTGCAGACAAGCAAGAGGATCGCCTCAATTTCAAAACCAGTCAATACTACACAGCAGGCCGCTATCTCAAAAACATGAGTAAAAGAGGCAGGCATGGGGGTGCACACCTGCAGTCCCAGCACTGAGGATACAGAGGAAGGAGAGCTGCAATTCTAGGCCAGCCTGTGCTATGTAGTGTGTTAATGTTCAACATTAACTTCTTAGCAACACCTGCCTCAATAAATAAATGAATCAACACATAAATAACATTTTAAAAATTAAACATCGATCAAACAAAGTGGACTTCAGTGATCCCAGAACTTCGGGGTTGTTAAGGCAGGACAATCTCAAGTTTGAGCCCTGCGTAAGCAATATAAGAACTATTGAGACTGAACCTCAGAAGAAAACCATAGAAAAGGCTGGGGTTGTCACTCAGAGCAATGGTTCCATGTTAATCAGCACTACCAGAAAAAGACAAAATGATTGCTATGTAGGTTGGCAGAAACAGATGGATGGACAGATGCATGAAGGCGTAAGTTTGCTCTCATGGGGAGCCCTCAGTGGCCCAGCTGCAGCCTGTAGGACCATTCCACTGCCTTGTACTTTGCAGGTTCTGACCCAGGTTTCAATAGCAGCCCCATGTGAACATTGACATCCGGGTTCAGTAGGTGTCTGGACTGCATGACATCATCTGTGCTCCCAGGAGATCCAAACTTCACACATATTCATTCAGCTCTATTACATGTTCCTTGGGTGTTTGTTTTAAAGGCAACATCTTGCTATCTACTTCATGCTGACCTTGATCTAACTGGTCAAGGTTGGGCTCAAACTCAGCAATCCTCCTGACTCACCTTCCCAAGGACTGGGATCACAGGTATTTCCCACAACCTACAAGCTCCATTTTGATTCAGGTGCATATCCTTAATTGCACTTGCCAACCATGTTCTCGACTCCCTCCCCCATCATCCCCCAGGTCTCCCTACCTCCTCAGAGCCAACGCTGACTCCCGCCACTGCTGCGTCACTCACTGTGTTGGTTTTCTCTGTGGAACAAGCGTGTTATTGTTTGCTGTGAGGCTGAACACTCTTGTTTCTTTTCCTTTTACTTTTGGCACTAGGGAATGAACCCAGAGCCTTCACACTGAGCTACATCCCCAGGCCTTTAAAAGTTTTTTTATATTAGGATCTCACTATGTAGTGCAGGCGGGCCTCACCCTTGCTATGTAACCCATGCTGGCCAAAAACTTCAGGAGAGCTTCACTTGCACTGTGTAACCCAGGCTGACCTAAAAGTTTTGGTGATCCTCCTGCCGCAGCCTCCTCAGTACTGGTAGATGCAGGCACTACCATGCCTGGCTTAATGTTTCACATTGAATCAGAGCCTTACTACATAGCTGAGTTTCTCAGTGTGGGCTTAAACTTCAAGTCCTCCTGACTCAGGCTCCTAGAAAACTTGGATTACATGTATCCATCAACATATCTGGCTTTTTATTTTTGTAAAATAGGCCAATGAGAAATCATGCGTGGAAATGATTGGATTCCCTTTCCATTAGAGGGGGCCTGAAGCTGTGAATTAACAAAGGGTCATGGTGAGCTCTGTGCAACTGTGATCTCTACATCTGGTGATTCTGTCAAACATGAGTCAAAATGTTTTTTTTTTTAATTTGTATAGTAAAAATAGAATCTCTTCTCATTATTCCCTAAACAAACAACATTTTAACACCTTTCCACATTGTATTAGGTGATTATGTATATGTTAGCTTGCATACAAACACCACAGCACTTTGTGCAGGAGTCTTCAGCATCCACAGACTTGAGAGTGGAAGGAGCAACGCCCCGTGGATGCTCCAGCAAGCCCGTGCATCTTCCTGCCCATTGACTCCCGAGCACTGAGCTGCTGATGGTTCCAAGTGTGGATGGGGGACAGCATCATCCAGTGGGCAGGACATGGCCAGGGCCTGGCTGCATCTCGCTGGACACATGATTCCCTGTGTGAGCACCAGAGTTCCCAGATGGACAGAGGAACAATGGGACCTGTCTGTTGTGAAGACTGAAAAATGTGTGGAAAGTACTTGTCTCATGAGTGGAGCTCACCATCTAGTTGGTACCGTTATTCTTCCCATCCTCTCTTTGGGTTTCACCCCCAGACCTATACAGCCAATTTCCTGGAAGAAGCCCAGCATTCTGGTTTACAATTCCTAGCCCATGACTCTGCCCCTGTCACCATGCAGACTTGTCAAACTTGGCCTTGGGGAACTGGGACCCCTTGCCAGCCCAATACCCCTCCCCCACAGAAGCCCCACTGCTTTGCCAGTCTTGGATGAGAAGTCTTGAGTTCAAGGCAGCCACTCCATGGGAAAATAAAATTCAGTGGTTAAAATGTTTCAAATGAATCTGAACCTATTTTTCTTCAGTGGGGAAAAAAGTATTCCCAAACCAGCTTCTTGGGCAAGTGCTCTATCACAAGGCAGCGCCTTAACCCTCACCTGCCTGTATGTTGTGTGAATGCTGAATGTGTTTCAGTTCTCTCTGTTGGGATCTTCTTGGGAAGGGACACTGGCCAGTGCCTGAGGCCTGGACCTGGCCAGGCTGGCAGCTGCCTGCTTTGCAGGACGATGAGGGATTTCAGGACTTCTGCGTGCCCACAGGATGAAGAGGCCATGTAAGTGCTTTTCCTTTATGTGTAACTGTCCTGCAGTGCAGCCAGCCTGCACCCCCATGGATCTGCCACTCTGCCCCATGCCCTGTCCTTGGGACCCAGCAGAGCATGGGGCTGAAAAGGCTGGGGAGTGGCCCTGGACCCCTCTTCACCACAAAGCTGGTTCCTCACCCTCTGAGCCCAGTTTTCCACCTTGCACCGTCCATCAAGTCCTCTGAATTTACACACTTGTCTAAGTCGAGGCTGGAGGGCAGCAAAAGAGAAAAATTGGGCTGACATCAAGCCCAATAAATTCAAGAGCTAGGATTTTACAATAGATTCAAAACCCAAAAGCCAGCTACACCTGGAAGACATTAGAGAGCTAGTCATTTCCTTAGGGTTCTAAGCACTAGGAATAAAGCTACCTTCCATAAGCAGTGCACAAGCGTCTGCCAGGTGTGAAACAGAAAATGAGAAGACATTTAAGCAAGACACAACACTAGACTACCAGCTCAAAAAATGCAGACCTTGAAGGGACCAGTTAGACTCAGAAGTGGTAAAAGCAAAAGTATCAAAGCTGAGGAATGCTGCTTTAGAAAATTATCAAATCATAAATAATCTCTCAGATACCTACCTAGATGGTAATCATAATGAAAGACATGTTTCATGACTTTAATGCAGATAGAGATTAAAAAATAGAGGAGCTTAACAAAGTTATGGAAAGCATGAACAAGCAATATAGGAAAGAAGGAGAATGTTTGAATCAGATTCAAATTGATATCTAGGAGAGGAAAAATCCCACTAAATATGCACAACAGAATGAGGCTATGTGAGGACAGAACCATCTATTGTCAAGATTGGAAAATGTATGGAAAGATTTTGAAGCAATTCTTGATCTTTTAAAAATGATGGAGGTATAAGATACTTCATTGGCAAAGAACACTTGGGGAAATTGATGACCCCTAAATCAGCATTGCAAAATGTTCTGACATTGTAGAAAGAGATAACAAGGACTGCAACTCCATAAATCTCAACAGAAAGAATCCACGGGGTGTGGGCAGTACTTACACCGAGGGCAAAAGACGGGTCACCAACAATAGGCAAAAAATATGATAAAGACAAGTCAACATGTATAAGTTAAAACTATCACTGTAAATGGCTTCAGGGGATGTAGTCATTGGTGCTGCACCTGCATGGCAACATGATGTCATGAGTTTGATTCCTGGTACCAAAAACATGTAAATGGTTTCAATTCAACAATTAAGAGAGACTGGTAGAATAGATTTAAAAGAAAAAAATCAACAATTGTGGCCTAGAAGAAATACAGGTCAGCCAAACAGAAATTTATTTATTTTTTTTTTGGTTTTTTTTTTTTTTTTTTCCGTGACCGGGGATCGAACTCAGGGCCGTAGTGCTTAGCGGCAAGCACTTAGCCCACTGAGCTGTACCTCCAGCCCAAAACAGAAATTTATAGTGAAAGTCAAAGAATGGAAAACAATACTACAAGGCACAAGAACATGGAAAAAAAAGCAGTGATAGCTCTTCTATTTAGAGAGCATGTGGTTTTCACGCTGACACTAAGAGACATAAACAAGGTCACTACATTCTTATAAATAGAAGAATTTAGGAAGAGATAAAGATCTTAAGTATATATGCACCAAATATTAGCATACTCAAGTATATGAAACATTTTCATAGACATGAAAAATCAAGTAAGAACTAATACAATTTTAATTAGGGGCCTTAATACCACACTGTCACTAAGAGATTAAGTAGACAAAAAATCAACAAAAGAAATACCAGAATTGAAACAAACTTTTGAATAAATCGACTTAGGAAATATCTATAGAGTGTCCCACTCCACAACATCAGATTACACATTCTTAGATGCACATGGAACATTCTCCAAAATAGAGTATATACTAGCTCATAGAATGTGTTTAAGTCCATGGGAAGAAATTGAAATTATCCCATGCATATTACATACTATTGCATGATGAAATTGGAAATCAATGGCAAAAGAAATAACAAAACTTCATGTACATATGAAAATTAACATCCGCCTACACAACATGTCAAATTAAAGAAGAAATTAAATTAAAGAAGAAATTAGACAGTTTCTACCATTAAATGACAATGTCTGTTGGACATAAGCGAACTTACACAACACAATGGAAGCCATCCTACCAGCAGAAATTAATGCAATGCACCCTACGTAAACAATACAAGGAATCAATGAATTCAAGATTTGGCTCTTTGAAACTTTAAGTGCACAAAACCTTAGCCAGCCTATTCAGAAACAGGAAAAAAAATTCATATCCATGCAAATAGCAATGAAAAGGGTGGAGGGAGGAGCTCGGCTCACAAAGCAGCACCTAGGCAGACCCTCTGCCTGCAGGGAACTCTGGGCAAGTGAGGTGTGTGCATGTTCCAACCTGAATCTCTGGGCAGTCAGGAGCTCAGCCCACAAAACAGCATCTAGGCAGCCAGTCTGCCTACGTGGAACTCTGGGCAGGTGAGGTGTGTGCGTGCTCTGACCTGGATCTCTGGGCAGGGAGGAGCTCGGCCCACAAAGCAGCATCTGAGCAGCCTTCTGAGCACAACTCTTGGTAGAAAGCTTAAGGAACATTTTCCCGAAGAGAGGGAGCCATTGGAGAAGCCTTTGCAACGGACCTTTGCCTGGGTGAAGTGGCGGAAGGGCATTTCTGCACAATCCCTGCTGTGCAACTCAGACCTTACTCCAGTGACAGAGGCCCACCGATGCTGACATCTAAACAGTGCTGTGTTTCATGGTCCATGCCAGCTGGGTGACTCAGACCTTTCTCCAGTGACGGAGGCTGCCCTGCGAGGACACAGGAGCTGTGACACACTTGTCCTCTGAACCAGAGACAAAGGCGGACTCGAGGAGACACCTGGGTGGCACAGCGTTTCTGCCTGAGCCCCAACTGTGTGACTGGGACCTTTAACCAGAGACAAAGGCAGACTCAGACACCTGGGCGGAGGGTGTTTCACCGCCTCCCTCCCAGCTCTGTGACAAGAACCTTTCTCCAGTGACCTGCGAGACCACATGAGCAGCGCAACCCTGCTCCTCTGGTAAGCTCCACACCTTAGAGTTAGGAAGGAAATCCAACATGGAGGGCATATCCCTGCTGGTGGTGGAGACCTGCAGAGTGGAATTAGCCTCAGGCTCTGGGGTCCTCAGGGTGGGGAAGAGAGCCCTGCTACCCCCTGACCAGCCAGCTGAGGAACCCAAAACAGAAGGCACTGCCTAACCACCACAGGATTCAAGGCTGAGACCCACACTCTTCCCACCCACACACTGGACACTCGGGTACTGAAGCTCAGCACTCTCCCACTATAGTGGCTATGGTCTGAGGCAGGCACCAAAGAATTTGCCTGGGGTGACTGGGCCCAGTGGTCCACAGTCTGCTACCACCCTGGGTTTAGTTTATCATCCAGGTAAACTAGGGTCCCTAGAGTCCTTAGTGAGTAGCCTGGGTAGTCAGTAGTAGCTCAGCACCAGTCATCTGACATTCAAAATGACAAAACGAAGGGGCAAAATGCAGTCTCAGAACACAACTACACCCAGAACAAGTACAGGACACAATGACATAGGAGAACTAGGAAACCACATACCTGAAATTTCCGAAATGATCATATCTGAAGTAAAGAAACAACTCCATCAAGCCATAGAAGAGATTACATCTGAAATAATCTCTCAGGCAAAAAATGAAATGAAAATAATAATGGAAGAAATGCTTCGCACATACAGAGAAGAAACAGATAAGAGACTAGAAGATCAAAGGCAACAAATGGAAATGTTAAATGAGCAATTCAGGATTGAATTAGAACACATGAAACCGTCTTAGAAAGATCTCCAAGAAATGAAAACTGCCACTGAAAGCTTGAAACACAGCTTGAATGAATCTGAAGATAGAATTTCAGATCTGGAAGATAGCCTGACAGCTAATGACGGTGAAAAGAAAGATCTCTTAAAGTCAACAACGAATCAGGAGAAAACAATCCAACAGCTGCAAGAGGAAGCAAAGAGAAATAATGTGTGAGTAATAGGAATTAGTGAAACAGCAGGAGGCAACACAAATGACATAAAAAGAATATTTGGAGAAATAATAGAAGAAAATTTCCCAAGAATGGTAAAAGAAACTGATGTGCAGGTAAATGAGGCATACAGAACTCCAATGAGCCACAACCCAAATAAAACCACCCCCAGGCATATAATAGTCACGATCCCAGATATGCAGCAAAAGAACACAATATTAAAAGCTGCTAGAGAAAAGAAGCAGATCACCTATAAAGGAAAGCCCATCCAAATCACAGCAGACTTCTCAACAGAAACCATGAAATCAAGAAGAGCTTGGAGTGAGATATTACAGATTCTGAGACAAGACAGCTTCCAACCCAGACTGATGTATCCTGCAAAACTATCCTTCAAATTCAATGGAGAAATAAAATATTTCCATGACAAAAACCAACTGACGAACTTCATGAGTGCCAAACCCACATTACAAAAAGTAGTGAAAGATATTCTAGACAGAGAAAAATGTGATGACAATCCCAAGAAGAACAATAGAAAGGAACTGTTAAGTGGAACAAAAAATTAAAAGACAAAAGTAAGAAAGCAACATCAAGTAAACAGCATGACAAGAATAAGCCAACATATTACAGTTATAACCATCAATGTAAATGGCTTCAATTCACCAGTCAAAAGAAACAGACTGGCAGAGTGGATTAAGAGACAGAATCCCACAATATGCTGTATACAGGAAACACACTTTACTCAAAAGGAAATGCAGACTGAAAGTCAAAAGTTGGAAAACAATCCTCCATGCAACAGGTTCCCAGAAAAAAGCAGGGGTAGCTGTTATGTTTGCAGACAACATAAACTTCAAACTGATAACAATCAAAAGAGACAAAGAAGGCCACTATATACTAGTTAGGGGAAAAATGCAAGAGGAAGAGATAACAATCCTAAATATGTATGCACCAAATATTGGAGCACCAAACTATGTAAGACAAATCTTAAGGGACGTGAAAAACCAAATGAACAATAACACTATTGCAATAGAGGACCTAAATGCCCCTTTGAGGCAAAGGGACAGGTCAACTGTACTAAAACTCAGCAAAGATATAACAGACCTGAACCAAATGTGTGAACAAATGGACTTAGTAGATGTTTACAGACTGTTCCACCCCACAACACCAAAATACACATTTTTCTCAGCTGCACATGGGACTTTCTCTAAAATAGACCACATTCTAGCCCATAGAACATATGTACCTAACTGCAAAAGGACTGAAATTATCCCATGTACATTATCTGACCACAGTGCAATGAAATTGGAAATTAATGACACAG
>PVLD010031282.1:0-15889 GCA_004027595.1 Dinomys branickii | reverse complement strand
AAAAAAAAAAAAAAAAAAAAAAAAAAAAAAAAGAAAAAATGGCACAGCTTTTTTATCCAGTCCTCTGTGGATGGACATTTGGGTTGCTTCCATGATTTAGCTATTACAAATTGTGATGCTATAAACATGGGTGCACATATATTGCGGTGATACAATGTTTTCAGATCTTCTAGAAAAATACCCAGAAGGGGAATACCTGGGCTGAATGGGACCTCTAGACCTAGTTTGCTGAGGAATCTCCAAACTGATTTCCACAGTGGTTTCACCAGTCTGCATTACTAAAAGCAGTGCACAAGAGTTCCTATTTCTCCACAGCCTCACCAGCATTTGTTACTGGATGATTTCTTGATGCTGGCCAATCCTACTGGGGTGAGATGAAATCTCAATGTTGTTTTTACTTGCATTTCTCGAATGACTAAAGATGTAGAACATGTTCTCATATATTTATTTGCCATTTGTATTTTTTTCTCTAAGAAGTGTGTATTCATCTCAGATGCCCATTTCTAGATTGGGTCTTTGAATTTGGACAGGTTCATGTTTTTGAATTCTTTGCATGTTCGAGATAGAAGACCTTCGTCCAAGGGACAGCCAGCTAGGATTTTTTCCCAATTTGGGTTTTCTTTTTACTCTACTGGTGATTTCTTTAGATGTGCAAAAGCTTTTCAGTAAGATGACACCCCAGTTATTGATTCTTTGAAGTGTTTCCCTTGCAGTTTGATTTTTGTTCATGAACTCTCTGCCTACTCCTATGTTTTCAAGATTTTTACCTACTTTCTCTTCCAACAAGTTTAGTGTTTCTGTTTTAATATTGAGATCTGTGATCTATTTTGACTTGAGTTTGGTGCATGGTGATAGACTTGGGTCTATTTTCAGTCTTTGGCAAGAGGCAAGCCAATTTCTCCAGCACCATTTATTAAAGATGCTATCTTTCTTCCAGTGACCTTGTTTGGCCCCTTTGTCAAAGATTAGGTGGCTCATTGTGTTTGTGGCTGTGGCTGCATCTTCCAGTCTGTTCCACTGATCCTCAGGTCTGTATTTTAGCCAGTACCAGGTTGATTTTATTACAGTAGTTTTGTAGTATAATTTCAGATCGGGGATTGTGATTCCCCCTGACTTATCGTTGTGGCCCAGAATTGCTTTTGCTACTCTGGGTCTCTTCTGGTTCCAGATGAATTTGAGGGATGTTTTCTCTAGATCTGTGAGGTATGCTGATGGTAGTTTAATGGGAATTGCATTGAATCTGTACAACAATTTATGTAGTATGGCCATTTTCAGAATGTTGGTTCTTCCTAACCATGAGCAGGGAATGTTTTTCCATTTATTGAAATCCTCTTCAATATCTTTTTTCAGAGTACTGTAGTTTTCATTGAATAGATCTTACCTCTTCCGTTATATTGATTCCTAAATATTTCAATTTCTTCGATGCTATTCTAAACGGTATGGTTTCTGTAATTTCTCTCTGTCTGTTTGTGTAGAGGAATGCTATTGATTTTTGGGTGTTAACTTTGTATCCAGCTACTCTGCTACTCTGCTGAATGTGTCAATTGATTGGAGTCTACTTGTGGAGTTTTTTGGGCTTCCATGTAAAGTATCATGTCATCTGCAAACAGTGATAGTTTTACTTCTTCCTTTCCTACCTTTATTCCTGTTATTTCTCTCTTTTGTCTAATTTCTCGGCTAATGCTTCCAGAACTATGTTGAATAGTAGTGGTGACAGTGGACATGCTTGTCTTGTTCCTGAGTTTAAAGAAAGTTTTCAGTTTATGTCCCTTTAGTATGATATTGGCTGTTGGTTTGTCATAGATGGCTTTGATCAGATTGAGGTAAAGTCCATCTGTTCCTATTTTTTCTAGAGTTTTTAATATGAATGCATGTTGCACTTTATTGAAAGCTTTTTGTGTATCTATTGGGATGATCATGTGGTTTTTGTCTTTGGCTTTATAGATATGATTTATAACATTAACTTATTTGTGAATATTATACCATCCCTGCATTCCTGGAAGGAATCCAACCTGGTCATGGTGTATAATTTTCCTCATGATTCGCTGCATTCTATTTGCTAGTATTTTGTTGAGTATCTTTGCATCTATGTTTATTAGGGACATTGGTCTATAGTTCTCTTTCTTGGTTGGGTCCTTTGATGATTCTCGTATTAGTATAATTCTTGCCTCCAGATATGAGTTAGGGAGAATTGCTTCCTTTTCAATTTCACTGAAGAGTTTAAGGAGTGTTGACAGTAAATCATCACTGAATGTTTTATAAAATTCGGCTGTGAATCCATCAGGGCCTGGGCTTTTCTTTGTAAGTTTTTAATGACATTTTCAATTTCGTTGATATTGAGTTGTTCAGGATTTTTCTGTCATCCTGGTTCAACTTTGGGAATTCATACATTTCTAGGAATCTGTCCATTTCTTCTGAGTATTCTATCCTATGGGAGTAAAGATTTTAAAAGTAGGTATTAATGATCTTTTGAATTTCTGTAGGATCTGTAGTGATTTCATCCTTTTCATTCCTTATTGCATGACTTTGTGGTCTTTCTTTTTTGATAAGGTTGGCTAGGGGTTTATCAATTTTATTTACTCTTTCAAAGAACCAACTCTTTCATTCACTTGGGTTTTGTAGAGTTTTCTTTGTCTCAACTGCATTAATTTCTGTCCTAAGCTTTATAATCTCCTTCCTTCTTTGGGCTTTGGGCTTGACTTGTTCTTTTTCTAAAAGTTTGAGGTACAGCATTAGGCTATTTATTTGTCCTCTTTCTGTTTTCTTTATGTGTGAGTTCATTGCTATAAATTTCCCTCTGAGGACTGCTTTCATTGCATCCCACAGATTCCTATGAGTTGTATTTACATTTTCATTTGTTTGTAGGTATTTTTAAATTTCTTCTTTAATTTCTTGTGTGACCCATTGGTTATTCAGGAGGTTGTTGTCTAATTTCCAAGTGTTTATAGAGTTTTTGGAATTCCCTTTGTCATTAATTTCCACTTTCATTGCACTGTGGTCAGATAATAGGCCTGGGACCATTTCAGTCCTTTGCATTTAGGTAGGTATGCTCTATGGGCTAGAATGTGCTCTATTTTAGAGAAAGTCTCATGTGCAGCTGAGAAAAATGTGTATTCTGGTCTTGTGGGGTGGAACAATCTTTAAACATCTACTAAGCTCATTTATTCACACCTTTATTTCAGATCTGTTATTTTCTTTGCTGAGTTTTTGTCCACTTGACCTGTCTCTTTGCGTCAAAGGGGTGTTTTGGTCTTCCATTACCATAGTGTTATTGCTTATTTGGTTTTTTATGTCTGTTATGACTTGCCTTACATAGTTTGGTGGCCCAGTATTTAGTGCATATATATTTAGTGTTGTTATCTCTTCCTTTGCAGCTTTCCCCTAACTAGTATAATGTGGCCTTCTTTGTCTCTTTTGATTGTTTTTGGATTTAAGTTTACATTTTCAGCAAACACCATAGCTACCCCTGCTTTTTTCTGGGAACCTGTTGCATGGAGGATTGTTTTCCAACCTCTGACTTTCAGTCTGTGGATTTCCTTTTGAGTAAAGTGTGTTTCCTGTATACAGCATACTGTGGGATTCTGTCTCTTAATCCACTCTCCCAGTCGGTTTCTTTCGACTGGTGAACTGAGACCTTTTACATTAATAGTTATAAGTGTTATATGTTGGCTAATTCTTGTCATGCTGTTTGCTTGCTGTTGCTTTCTTACTTTTCTGTTTAATTGCTTGTTCTGCTTAAGGGTTGCTTTCTATTGTTGTTCTTCGGATTGTCGTCACTTTTTTCTCTGTCTAGAATATCTTTCAGTATTTTTTGTAATGTTGGTTTGGCACTCATGAATTTCTTCAGTTGTTCTTTGTTGTGAAAATATTTTATTTCTCCCTTGACTTTGAAGGATAGTTTTTTAGGATACATCAGTCTGGGTTGGAAGCTCTTCTGTCTCAGAATCTAATACCTCACTCCAAGCTCTTCTTGATTTCATGGTTTCTTTTGAGAAGTGTTCTGTGATTCTGATGGGATTTCCTTTATTTACATTTCTTTTCTCTAGCAGCTTTTAATATTGTGTTCTTTTGCTGCCTACCTGGGATCTTGACTATTTTATGTCTGGGTGTGGTTTTATTTGGGTTGTGGCTCACTGGAGTTCTATATGCTTCATTTACTGTACATCAGTATCTTTTACCATTCTTGGGATATTTTCTGCTATTATTTCTACAAATACTTTTTTATATCATTTGTGTTGCCTCCTGCTATTTCACTGATTCCTATTACTCTGACATTATTTCCTCTTTTTTGGCTTGCAGCTGTTGGATTTATTTTTCCTGGATCCATGATGACTTTAAGAGATCCTTCCTGTCACCATCATTAGCTGTCATGCTATCTTCAAGATCTGAAATTCTAACTTCACCTTCATTCAAGCGGTTTTTCAAGCTTTCAATTGCAGTTTTCATTTCCTGGAAATCTCTTTGAGATTGTTTCATGTGTTCTATTCATTCCTGAATTGCTCATGTAACATTTCATTTGTTGCCTTTGATCTTGTAGTCTTTTATCTATTTCTTCTCTGTATGTGTGAAGCATTTCTTCCATTTCTTTTTCATTTCATTTTTTGCCTGGGAGATTATTTCACATTTAATCTCTTCTATGGCCTGGTGGAGCTGTTTCTTTACTTCAGATGTGATCATTTCAGAAATTTTATGTATGTGGCTTCCTAGTTCTTCTATGTCATTGTCTCCTGTGCTTGTTCTGGGTGGAGCTGTGTTCTGAGACTGCATCTTGCTCCTATGTCTTGTCATTTTGAATATCAGATAACTAGTGCTGAGCTACTAACTACCCAGGTAGCTCCCAAAGGACTCTAGTGACCCTAGTTTACCTGAATATCAAACTAAAACCAAGGTCGTAGCAGACAGTGGACCATTGGGCCCAGAGACCCCGGGCAATTGTTGTGGTGCATGGCTCAGACCACACCTGCAATGGAGAAGTAGTGCTGGGTTTTGGTACCAGAGTGTCTTGTGCATGGACGGGAAGTCTGTGGGCCTCAGCCTTGAATCTGATGGTGGTTAGGCAGTGGCTGCTGCTTCGAGTTCCTCAGCTGATCAGGGGGGAGCAGGGCTCTCCTCCCAACCCCGAGGTCCCCAGAGCCTGAGGCTGATTCCACACTGCAGGTCTCAACCACCAACAGGGACGGGCTCCTTCCAAATCTAAGGTGTGGAGCAGATCCCAGGCATAGGCCTTACCAGAGTAGAAGAGTTGCACTGTTCATGTGGTGTCACAGCTCGGCCTGCGTCCCTGGTAGAAGGTCTGTGCTGCACAGCCTGGGCACACACCATGAAACACTGCGCTGCTCAGATGTTGGTGCCAGTTGGCCTCCAGAAAACAATTTTCAAAGAATGCATTCACATTTAATGAGAAATATGTCAATATTAACTGTGCATTAAATATTTCTGAAAAAATTGCTAAAGGTACAAGACATATAGATTAATAAAACAAAAAAAGGAAACACCTCATCAAAGGTGTACATAGGCAAAGACGGTCAAGGAAGTAAGAATGATTAAAATGTACATGCAGGGAGCTCAGTTTGTGCCAGCAGTGGGATGAGCTCTTCAAGAAAACATGAGGAAGCAGCAAACTAGGTCTGGAGGTCCCACCTCAACCCAGCTATCCCCCTTCTCGGTATTTTCCCAGAAGATCTGAAAACAGCATATCATTGTGATATATGTGTACCCATGTTTATAGCAGCACAATTTGTAATAGCTAAATCATGGAAGCAACCCAAATGCCCATCCACAGAGGACTGGATTAAAAAACTGTGACATTTTTACACAATGGAATATTATTGAGCTGTAAACAAAGACAATCTAGGGTCTTTTATAGGCAAATGGTCACAATTAGAGACCATACTCATAAGTGAGGTAAACCAGATATGCATGTGTAAACAGCATATAGTATCATTAGTGTAGGAACCTGCAGGTGAGAATATAGATTGGAAAGTATGAAGGGAGACTGCTCAAGGATAGAGAGCAATTGGGATGAAGGGAAGGAGAGGAGGAAGAGGAGGATAGCTGAGTAGGTATGTATGTATGTACAGGATGGCTGACATGGTTGCACTGTTGTCTCATGTCATATTGATGTGGGAAACAATCGGTGATTAGTTGTTTGATCAACCTTGTATGTCTATTTGTATTGTCCTGAGTATACACTTTGAAGCTACCAACGTGTAATACAACCACCATTGTTGATCCCCTGCCACCTTATCTGCAGTTCCGTTTTTGTACTGTTCTTCTGCTACTGTGTGTATGTTTGTTAGTGTTTTTGTACTTTTACTTTTAAAATAAAAAAATTAAAGAAAATATGAGGAAGATGGAGATAAATTGCATTTTTTAGAATCTGCACATCCATTTCTACACTTTACCTCCCCTCCTCATCCATTTCCTCCAGGTACAATGTTTAATGTGTCTTTTGTGTCCTGACCACTTGTGGGAGTTCCTAGACACCTAAACTTGCTCATCAGAAGATCAAGGCTATTGTTCTACAGACAATGATCAAGAATATTTTGGAAAATTATTTGCAATGATATGTAACTGAGGCACAGAAATAGATGCCAATGTGCAGACAATACTGCTTCTTTCATGTCAATCAGTAGATGGATGGTGCAAGACAAACAGAAAGCATTGCTCACCAACCTTTTTACTATTTGTACTGCAGTGATGATTGTTGTGAGGTGATTTCGGAGGGGAATTGAAAATGTGAGAGAGTTTGCAGAAAAGATTCATCTTTAAAAGTTTCCTAGGTGTGGTGGATTGACAACTGATGGTAACACCTGGCTGAACTGAACCAGCGTGGTGCTAGGTGTGGGAGGCCCACCTGTGGATTGATACCAGTAGTATAAGAGGCAGAACTGAAGAAGAAGAGAGGCTGTTTGAAGCGGGGAGAAGCTGTTGGGAAGCTGTTGGGAGCTGTTGGTTTCTCTGGAGGAGTTTGTCATGCTGACTTTCCTGATGAACAGGACTGTTCTCATCAGAGGAGGAGCTTGGATCTCATTACCCCTGAGAATGGTTATGGTTCACTTTGGGAGAACTGTAGTCTGCATTTTGAGCATCGCTTCCTGGCTCTGGAGAGGAGCATGGTGCACTGCTCAGTCTCCTGGAGAAGCTTGTCACATTGGCTTTCCCAATGGGCACTCAGCTTACTTCATCATCAGAGGTGCTCAGGACCTCACTGTTGCTGAGGATGGCTGTGGTACTTTTCAGGGGAGCTGTGGTTCTCACTTTGAGCATCACTTCCTGGCTCCAGTACAGATCCTTCAGCCTGCCAGAACACATCCTTCATCCCACTGTCACAGACTTTCTAGCTTCAACCACTAACCTTTGGACCTTCCCAGCAAAGATTGGTAAAACAGGGAGCATGAGACCTTGTCATGGGTTCTGTGCCTCCAACTGCACTTATGGGAAGCAAAGTTATGAACACTAGGTCAGCTCGACTCATGCAGGACATTTTCATGGATCCAGGCCCTCACCTAGATTCTTTGGTCTTTAGTGTAGGAACAGATTTCCTGCGCTCTCTTTTTGTATATAATCCTTTGGGTGACTACTATAAATAATTCTATAAAATATATGTCCTGCATTGCATTGTGCCCATTGCAAAACCCCTCACTACAATACTAGGAAAACACTAATAAGGGGCACTAATAAGAGGAAGGGTACAGAAAACAGTGTATGTTTTCTATCTGATATTCTCAACTTACTAGTGTGAAACTTTTACATCTACTGGTGGACAGTAGCCAGTGTATTCTTCAAGCTGGAAATGCCAACTGAGATTTAAACACTAAGTTTAAATGTTAAAGCCAGTTGGAAGAAAGTGCTACTGCCAGGGATGGTGACAGTGAACTCTGACAAATAAAGGACTTCTGAGACATGGCATTTACTGGTTCAGGAAAGATGACATGAGAAACTGGGCTGAGATTATGTAGAGAGGCTGTAGAAGTGACAGGTATTGAAGGACAAGAAGAGTAGACATCTCGTTGCAGATCTTATGTATTTTGGACCATGAAACTATTGATGTCCTTGCACACACTGAAAACTAGAAAATCAAAATGTTTCCTGAAAATAACAAATGAAGTGCAAATTTTAGGACAGGAAAAAACACATTTTCAAGTGACCAATTCTCATTTAAAACATTATATCAACATTTGTTATCTACTCAAAGCAATAGTACACAGTATTAGATATTGTATTGGTGTCATTAACTTATGTGTAAGACTTCTTATATTCTGAGAAAATATGAAATCTTTGGATAGTTAAAAGACATACAAGAAAACAAGATGGAGACTGGATCGGAAGCAGAGGAGGAATCTCTCCCAGAAATCCCACCTAGACAAAGAAATACAGCAATAAGAGCAGGACAAAAAGGAGAGAGGTGGGCACCTTGAACTCGGGAAAGATTTGAAATGGGAACTGAAATCCTTGAAAATCTTAGAAAGAATAAGAGGGACTTATTCGGGAAGAAAGGATCGGAGGTCCACCATGGTGCACTCGGAGGGAGGCGGGACAGAGAAACTACAGCTCCAAATCACACACATCTTTAGCTAACGCCCTCGTCCCGGCACCCACAGCTTCAGTGGAGACCTCCCCTCACGGAAGCCTCCAAGCTCGGCCAGGGGAGTGTGGAGTTCCGAGAGAGGGTCAGAGGAGAGAGCGTAGCTATAAGAAGATGCAATGGCGGACGGGAGCAGTAGTCGAATCCAGGATAAAGACGAGAAATTACAGCACCCACGGAAACAGAAACCTGATCCTGCAGAAACATCCCTAATCGGTGCCGGGAGACAGGATGGAATCAGTCTAAATAGCACACAGCTCACCGCACCCGACCCTGCGTCTGCCCTGAGGCGATCCCCACCCCCACCCCTTTACTGGGTGAGTGGGGAGCAGCAGGGACGGGCAGCGGCCCTGAGGGGATGGAGCGGACATCGGAGGGAGCTGTGATTGCGCTCCGGGACCAGGAGGGAAGCAGGAGCTGAGGTGCCGGGCTCCAGCTCCCGCCCTGAAATCTCACTGTGAACACGGAGAGACTAGGCGGTGGGAGTAATCAGCAAATTCTCCTGTCAATAATGGGATGATTATACGGACTTCAGGACACACTCCACACTATTAACAACATGAGGAGGACCTACTTACAGCTTACACAAATGAACTTTGCAAGAACCCATAGCAACACGTTTGATGAAGAGCAGCAGACCTGGAGTACAGGCACTGGCTGCAGGTGCAGACGGCTCAGTGGTCTGTCCGTGGGTGGCTCTATGGGCCCGGGCGGCCCCACCAGGAGTTGACAAGTGACGCCATAGAGGGCGAACAGAACCCACTCACCTCCGCCCCCACCCTATACAGTACGACGGCGGGGAGGAGACAGGCGGTCCGTGATGAGTATGGGTGCTTTTCCACCCCAAACAGGGCAGCTTGTACAGTATGGTCTGAGGCAGCTACATCTCCTCCCAAGGTGAGAGTTCAGAAGTATGTGGTAGAGCAACAGAGATCAGGGAGGAAAGAATTTGAATTTTCAAGCGAGCCACCACCAGTATAAAGAGTAATAATTGGGAAAGTAACATTAGGTAAATTAGCATTCACAGATAATTCCCCTCTATATTCTGTGTAATTTTGTAGTTCTTTAATTGTCTATGTGTCGGTGTGGGCGGCTGCCAGTGGGGAGCGGTGGGGTGCATTGGCAGCGACCCCAGAGCCACAGCAAATCCCAGGGATCCAGCCAAGGAACAAATGGGAACTGGGGCACAACAGTAAGAGAGAGCTGCAGATGGAGGTGGATCACACGTCCCCATGCCCTTCTCACTCCAGCATCAGGCAGGAAGCATGAACTGAGTTACTGGGCTTCAGCTCCCACCCTGAACTCTTTCTGGGAGCACCTGGAGTCTCGGGGGCTTGGGCAAGCGCCTCCTGTTCCTGGCAACAATGGGATGAACCCACAGACTTCAGGACTCACCCCGAACTATTAATGTGAGCACCAAGAGGGTCTCCTTACAGCTAGCACATATGAACCTTGCATGAACCCATAGCGATGGATTAGATGAAAAGCAGCAGACTGGGAGTCTGAAAAACAACAACATACTCCATACAGCAGATGCGAGAAAAATCCTGCAACTCTATTCTAGAACTAATCTTTAGTCTCAGTTCATACCCTGAACTAACACAGTGAGAATGGGCCAGGGAGATTTCAAGCCCTTATACCAAGCATCGTAAGTTCGTCTGGTGCCCAGCTGGAAGGGGTAGGGAATGGTAATGCTGGAGATCAGAAGGAGGTGGGAGGAGAAGAAAGGGCCTCTGGCATCAAGGCAACGGGACAGAGCCAAATGGGTCACTGAGGGCGCCCCAATGGGGGCGCGTGCCCCACGGCTGCTCTGCTGAGGGTCCTGCAGCTGCTCCACTGTGGACCCCACAGATGCTCTGCTGTGGACCCCACGGCTGCTCCGCCATGGGCCCCGCAGCTGCTCCGCCATGCACCCTGAGGCTGCTCCGCCGTGAGCCCCGCGGCTGCTCTGCTGTGGCCCGGTGGCTGCTCCGCTGAGGGCCCCGCTGAGGCCACCCATAGCATGGCAACAGGGTGGAGCCAGGCAGTCTGCTGTGAGCATATGTGCTTTTCCACATCCGACCATGGCAGTTTGTATACACCCATGTATGTTATAGTATAGTCTGAGGCAGCTATATCTCTTCCCAAGGCGAGAGTCCAGGGGTATAGATAAACCCAGGAGTACAGTTATTATCACAGGGAAGATGACTGATTGAGTGGTGGGGCAACGGAGATGAAGGAGGAGAAAAATTGAATGATCAATTGGGCCATCATCTGTGTAACTGAGTAACAAAGGTGAAGGTAACATTATGTTGAACAGCATCCAGAGCTAATTCCCTTCTATGTTTTCTATAATTCTGTATTTCTTCAATCGTTTTTGTATTAACAGAAGTGAAGATAACTTTATATTATACAGCATTCACTGCAAATTCCCTACTATTTTCTCTTTACTGTTTTTGTGTTAACTAATGTGAAGATAACATTATGTAATACAACATTCAGTGCTAATTCCCTTCTATATACTGTATAATTTTGTCATATGTCTCCATTCTTTTGTCTTTAAAATAAAATTTTTTAAAAACACATACAAGATCATAGAAGAGATGAATAATAATATCAATACCACCAGCAATAATAAACTTTTTGAGAATAATTAAAATTTTTATATGTTCTCATTATGTCATTATTTTCAATGGTTTTCCATACCTACCGCTAGACCACACCATCACTGCACCCTATATATCTCATCTCTTAGCCTTTTCTCAGTCACAGCAACAATAACCAACACACAAATTAGATTAAATAGTAGAGGAAAAACAAGAGTAAATAGCTTCAACAATTTAGGGAGAAAATTACTTTTTAAAAATAGCTAATAAATAGCTAACATTCTACATTTTCCTACAGGTTTCTTAAAGTCACCCCTCATTTCAGTGTATGTTGGACTACACTAAAGAACTACAGAAGTCTACAGGAAATGGTTTGAATAAACATGTAGGAAAGGTATCTCTTTGACATACTACTATTATTTTCTTTGGATATACACCAAGTAATGGGATTTGTGGATATTTAAGGAAACTTCATATTGTTTCTCATAATGGCTGTACTAATTTACATTCCCAACAGCAGTGCATCAGAGTTTGCCTTCTTCCAAATACTCACCAGCACTTCTTATGATTCATCTTTTTGGTGACAGCCAATGTAATAAATTTGAGGTAACTTTTCCTTCTTTCTCCTTTCACTCTGCTTCTCGGCTAGAAGAGCATTGTACTGTAGCAAGCCATTTCTTCATGTAGCCAACCAACCATGCACAGAAAGCGTGAGACCAAATGAAACACTTCTCAGTTAAACTCTGGCTTTTAGGTATTGTGTCTCAACAAGAAAGTGACTAAGATACTAATATGTTTGGGTATTTTACAAAATGAACTGATGGATGGGGTGGATAAAAGTCTCTGATCTATGGAGAGAAAATGGGAGCTGAGGAGTTAGTAAGTAATAACTATGGCTCTGCTTCCTATGGAATCTGCAATAAAGGTGGCAGAAAAGTAGTCCGATAGAGCAGTATTACATTTTAAATGTTTAGAAAAGATCTCTAAAAATGGGAGTTGGTCCAGCAGGTCTGTGCTGATTGGATTTGCCCCACAGACAAGTAGATCATGATGCTGCAGAGGAGACGAAGGACAGGATGGCAGCAGCAGAATGAATGAGTCAGCAACATAGTGAGGAATCCAGTGTGAACAGAAATATAGAAGGAGGGAGCTTGACCTGAGGCAAGAAGTCAGAGGCTGTCAAGCGCCAGTATGAGAGTTTGGAAACTTGGTGGTGATTAAGTTGACCTCGTCACTCTCTAACTTCTATGAGCATCTCCATGAACTGTTTGAGGTCGTTGGTTACATGGGGCCATTTTCTAACATGGAACCATCCATCCTTGGAATCCTCCCTCTAGTTCTCTCAGCCCAGTGTTCACTTGTGCACAGGTGATTTAACTAATGGAATACTTTGGTTCCTATATATACTGCTGCAAGAACTTCATGGAAGGAATTCATAAACTTCATACACTTCCTTATAATTTGGAAAAATCAATATATAAGTGTTTATTAATGTCACAAGAAATCAGCCAGGCATCATGGTAGATGCCCGTAATTGAGGCACTTAGGAACCTGAGCTGGAGGATCACTATGACTTCAATGCCAGCCTGGGCTACATACTGAGTTCAAGGACACCCCGAATGGCATAACAGCACCCTGTCTCAAACAAATAAAGTAATATTAAAAACAAAATTAAATAGTAAATTCTGCTCTATTAATTTTGAGGTGATAATAAGAGGTGGTTGAAACCAGTTTCTTATCAAATTCTTCCAATGATATTCTACTCAACTTTTCCTAAGATTCTTGGCTGAAATTTGGTATTTTATATGATTTCATAGTTAAGTTTATTTCCTTGACTTGTTACATAAATGTAAAATTTTATTTGTTTTCCTGCTCTTTATGACATCATGCATCTGTAACAAATTCCCCCTTTCCAATTCTGCTGTGAGTATTGTGCTATTTTTAACTACAATTATGAGAACTGTTATACAATTACACCCACTCTTTGAATATGCTTTAAAGACCAACGACTGAATGTTGTAAAAAGATAGACTTTGTTTTCTCATTCTAAGTAAGTTATTGTGAGACAAATGGATGAACTATGCTGTATGTGTGCAGTACTTCCCTCCATTGGCAGATTTCTGGTCCAGTAGAAGTAAGGCAGATGTGTTTCAAAAGCTAATTGTGGCCCACTAAACACTTGTATTACATATCTACCAATATTGACAACAGACCTGTAGATACTCACCATCAAAAGACACTAACAAGTCTTAAATTACAGGACACCCAACACAAAAGTGAAGAAACATGTAAGCTAAGTGATGCTTTTCATATTCACAAGAAAGGTCATGAGAGATTATAATTCAACATTCATAATGTGATGTTCATGTAGTTCACTAATAGCAAATTGATATTTGAGAAAGCAACCTAGAAATTTTAAATTTGCAACCATTTAAGTATTTACAGTAGTTGTTCACTATTCTTCCCTAAAATGATAAGGAGGAATTTGCAAAAACAGCCTTTTCTGGGTCTTTTATGTGTGTTATCCCTATGACCTTCACATTTAAGGCAGTCACTCATGCTATCTAAGCTTCATACTTGAGAAAAATGAGGCTCTGGGAGTAGTAAAGAATTTGCTAAGAGTCTGGAGTAGCAAGAGAAACAAGAATTAGGGATTACATACACACATGAAGGGCCTTCCTCACCTCCTACAACTCACCAAGCTGCCTCTTTTATGAAATCCGTTGAAATTTAACAAAGCACGGCACAGGAAGTAGAGAGGACGAGCATTCAGCAATGAAAGTACTTTGTTCTAGAAAAAAGAGGCCTAGAAAGACACTAATTTCCCTAGAAAGAGGGACCACTAATTTTGGGCAATGTGAAGGATCCATCAGTGTCAGTAACTTTGTCACGTCTTATATTCCCTGAAATCCCTAAAATTACTAGAAATTTACAAAAATATGTGATAGTAACTGAAATCTTGCATGAGTTTTAAAGAACCGGGGGAAGTCTGGCAACAATGGAAGCCTCTCACGTGGTGCTGTCTTGTGCCTCAGGCGGAAGGACGCTCACTGGAAGGAACTGTGAGAAGGGACCCTGATGTTCTCATTTGATGTCGCTGGCCCTCAATGTCCACACAACCCAGTACCCAGAGAGAGAGACACATGGCAGTCAAGATTGCATGCTTATCATTTTATTAGGATACTGAGACAAGTTATGATGACATGGTTCCAAGGGCTGAGCTGGCAAACATCATCTTCTCAGTCCTTTTCTGAAACAAAGACACAAAGGCACAAGAAAGGTTATACTTAAGGCAGCCATGGCAGGTTTCTCATCCTTCCTTGCTAGGCTCACTGAACCAAGGTGGGTGAGGGCACAGCCCCTCTCCCCCTTTCCCTTCCACTCTGTTCCTTCCTACCAATTTCTCTTTGTTCACTCCTCTTAGGTATCTAGTTGATACTGGGTCTAATTTGTTGCTTATACAATAAAGGGACGAAAAGCTGACTTTAGGTTGCTTAACTTTTCGTTGCTATCGCAAATGTCCAAGTTATAAAATTCTACAGATGATCAGTGCAACCTTCCCTGTAATAGTAAAAACAGAAACCAGCCTAAATGTCCACTGACAATGTCTTGCTTAAGGAAACTATGCGAGCCCATAGTGAAGTAATGTCATTGAAACAAAAAGGAAAAAGAAAGAAATGCACAAGAAAAATGAAAGAAAGAAGACAGGCGCTAAAAAAGAGAAAGAAAGAAAGAGAAAGAAAGAAAGAAAGAAAGAGAGAGAGAGAGAGAGAGAGAGAGAAAGAAAGAAAGAAAGAAAGAAAGAAAGAAAGAAAGAAAGAAAGAAAGAAAGAAAGAAGGAAGGAAGGAAGGAAAGAAAGAAAAGGAAGGAAGGCGGAAGAAAGGAAGAAAGTAAAAAGGGGAAAAAATGAAAGGATATTAAGGTACAAAAACAAAACCAAGAACATCTGAAGAGAACCATGTATTTACAGCCAAAAGTGGAAGTTTTCTAACAAATAAGTTATTTGCAAAGGGGAACATGCACAATTGCATGGAAGTATGGGAATATATGAAAAAAGGAACATTTTCAGCAGTGGCACTGCATAAGAGAGACCTAACACAAGGCAAGAATGAGCAAAGAGTTCTTGACGGACACCCGAGATGGGAAGTCACTAATTTCTAAGCAAGGACACAGAAGACCAAAGGGAAAACATCTATTACTTGCAATGAACTTAGCTAACCTCACCCAGGCAATCACTTGGAAAATGGTAATTGAGAAAAGTGATCCTCAAAGTAGAATTGCCAACAACACCATAAAAAAGTCAAGTAATTTCCACCATGACCAGAAATATCTAAACGGACATTCTTACGAATGTGGTCTACATGATATTGTTGGGATTACATAATTTCTTCAACTTTCCACTTCACTTAAAGTCCCACAAAAATTGGACACATGTAGGAAATGTATATATGCTGAAGAGTACATTTGGAACATACCTGCCATTGAACTTCAGATTACTGAGGTCACTGGCCCTGGGGAGGAGGGCGTGGACCCTGCTGGTTTCCAGGAGGAGGAGGGGGAGGTGGTCCACCTCTGTTCAAGGACCGACTAGGGCGATTCTGCTGCTCGCCTTCCTCTGGCGGTGGGCCTTGCTGAGGAGGAGGAGGAGGAGGGCGCTGCGGGCCTCCCGGGGGAGGTGGGCCTCGTCTACTCAAGGACCGACTGTGGCGATTCTGC
>PVLD010031281.1:0-15891 GCA_004027595.1 Dinomys branickii | reverse complement strand
GTGATCTGGTCGCGAGCGCCGATATCTCACCAGTTATTGGAGTACCTGCAGGCATGAAGGTTCCAAGGTGCCAGTCTATCCTTTGGGGCTTTCTGCGCGGCTCGCCCGATGCGCACGAAACGTGAGACCGCTGGGCGTTGCCGCCGCCAGAGAGCCGATCTCTGTTGGGAGTCGCCGGAGAGCTGCGCCGGGTCGGGGGGGCGGGAGGGATCGAGCTGTCTGTATTCTCGCGGCGCCAGGACCCAGCAAATCCCTCTCTCCGCTTCCGGCGGCGTTTGGGACCCCCCGCGCGGCTCGCCCGATACGCGCGAAACGTGGGATTGCCGGGCGTCTCTGCCGCTAACAAGCCGATCTCTGTCGGGAGTCGCCGGGGGGCTGCGCCAGATCGGGAGTCGGGAGGGATCGAGGCGTCCGTGCTCTCAGGGTGCTAGGACCCAGCAAATCCCTCTCTCCACTTCCAGCGGCGTTTGTGGCCCTCCACGCGGCTCGCCCGACACGCGCGAAATGTGGGACCGCCGGGCGTCTCCGCCGCCAACAAGCCGATCCAGGGAGCTTACTTTGTATATATCCTGAACCTGTGGAAGAGCAGGGCATGGAGATTATGTGAGTTCTACATGCCCCCTGGGTGGGGGTAGGCTGTTTACAGTGTAAGGGAGGTAGAAAGAGGTTGTTGGCCCACCATTCCTACCTTTTGCTGGTTGTTTTTGCTGTGCTCTGCTGCCATGAACATTTGCCCTCTGCCATGAGCTACTCTACCTCTGAACCAGCCAAATATGGACTGAAACCTCCACAAACTGTAAGCTAAATAAACCTTTCCTTCCTTCATTTTGGGTGTTGGGTATTTTGTACCAGCAATGAAAGAAAAGTAACCAAGATACCATGCAAGCCTCAAAAATCAGCCTAGACTCTTTTTGTTCTTGTTTTTATTCTTGTTTTCTGACCCCTCCCACACTCTCCACTCATTACAGTGTCCTCCACATGTACTCTGTGTATTCCAGCAAAGCTTGAATTGGTTCCTTTCATAAACACATATTAATTTACATAAGTACTATACGCATCTCATCCTGTGGTGCAAATCTTTTCTTAGCATAATATTTTAAAGTCCCATCACTGTATAATCCTATGGCTTCTAACTGCTGCCTTATACTCCATAGTATTCACCTACTACCTTTTCTCTGTCTACTCTCTGGGGAATATTCATACG
Organism: Dinomys branickii; assembly: GCA_004027595.1. Lineage (NCBI taxonomy): Eukaryota > Metazoa > Chordata > Mammalia > Rodentia > Dinomyidae > Dinomys > Dinomys branickii. The sequence goes on along the minus strand of PVLD010031281.1, from coordinate 14,687 downwards.
GCATCCAATTTTAGTAGTTCCCAAATAATGCTGCAAGGAATATCCTTGCATGTGTATGTGTTTCCTGGTGGACCTATGTAAGATTTGTAACATATGTCATACCCAGGTTTAGACGTGCTGAGTCAGCCGGTATGAGTGTGCAATTTAAATACTATGGGTATGTGCTCCAAAATGCCAAATGACATTGTCAATGTCAGTGTCAGTGTCATTTGCACAATGTACAATGTACATTGTACAATTTCAAGTTTATCCTCCCTTCAGCTGTGTATGAGAATTCCCCTGCACCTATCTCCTCACATGACATAACCTCTTTATTTTACACACACATATATATATATATGTCCTTTTGATAGAAATTATGCACCAAATCAACTTTTTAACCAGGCAAATAAAAAGACCTCTGTGCTCATTTTTCTATATCTCCTCCAGCTGTATTTGTGCTTACATCACCTCTCTTTTAGATAGTACATTTATCGAAAATCAGGTACTGGGTCCCATCAGTTTTGTTCCTGAATGATCTTGAGCGTATAGGAGCAACAGTAATGAGAAGTGCAGGGAGTGCTATTGATTTGCTGAGGGACACTGGTGAGATCTCTGTGTTTACCACAACTGAATTTTAAATTGCTGCCTATGTTACTCGATCTTCCATCATTGTGACAAAATACCCAATAAAATCAACTTGAAGGAGGGAAGATTTAATTTGGTTCACAGTTTTGGTGGCTTCAGTTCATGGTTTGATCCCCTGTTGCTCTTGAGCCTGTGGTGAGGGAGCGCATGGTGGCAGCATACAGCGGGGCAAATCTGCTCATCTTGTGGTGGCTGGGAAGGAAAGAAAGAGAAAAGAAGGGCCCAGTACCCCACTATCTCCTTCAAGGACACACCCAACAACCTATCCTCCTTTCTCTAGGTTCCTCCTCCTGATGGTACCCCATCTCCCAGTTGTGTCACAAGCTCGAGACCGGCCCTTTAACCTATGAGCCTCTGGGCATACTCCATATAAAAAGTAGAAGAGTACCTGTAGGTCTAATCTTAATTATTTTTCCCTGTCATAACCCTGAACTTATTTGAGTTTTTAAGGTTTTGGTTCACTCATCATGTATGTATGTGTACTTACGTGTATCTAAGTACCTATGTACACACCAATGATATTTACTATTACTTTGGGGGATACAATTTATTTAAAATCTATTTTATTATTTTCACTGGAAATGTACCACCTTGAAATACCTCTATAAACCTACTAGAATGGCTAAGTTTAAAAAACACAGTGGGCTGGGGATATAGCTTGGTGGCACGAGTGCCTGCCTGGCAAATGCAAGGTCCTGAGTTCAATTCCTGGTACAACCCCCCCCCCCAAATGCAAGCAAACTGTTAATACCAAGTGCTGAGAAGGGTGTACAGTTCCTACAACTTTCATACATTGTTGAGAAGGGTGCAGCATGGTACAGTGTGACCTCATATCTAGATTTTTATCCTTAAGAGATAAAGACACATCCACGTAAAAAGTAGGCACAAATGTTTATGGCAGCTGTATTTATGATTGTCCCAAACTGGAAAAAACAAAAAACAAAACAAAAAAACTAGATTTCTCTGAAAGGGGGATTGTCTAAACAGAAGACAGAGCGTCTACCCTGAGGAGTGCTGTTCAGCAATAAAGAGGAGTGAGCTGCGAATGCACGCAACAACACGGACGGCTCTCACAGGACTTAAGTTGAGAAAAAACTCATTTTAAAAAGGGTCTATCCTGGAAGGTTCCCTGTAAATACCAGACTCAAAGAGTTAAAATTTTAGTGACGGAAAACAGATCCATGGCTTTAGCTACTGTTGTCAGGGGTTAGAGTGGAGCGAAGGAGAGCAAGGTGGAGTTGCTGGGAGTGGTTCCTAATCGTGGCAGTGGTCATGTAGATGCATATTTGCATGAAGACTCGTAAAACTACACCAGAAATGATATTAACCTTTGGGATTAAAGTGGTTACAGTTTGGGAAAAAGGTTTAGAAGAGGGTTGGTGCGAATGAGTTTCAATGTAGCTGCACCAAGTTCGGCACACAGCACTGGGGCTGCTGGCAGACACGGAGGCGCGTAACAAGGAAGGCCAGGCTCAGTGTGTGAACAAGGGTCATATTAACCTGTCTCTACAGCTTAAAGGGTGGGGAGGTGGTGACAGCTCTTAGAGGCACAGTAGGAAACAGATCACTAGCTTCTGGAATGAGAAAGAGCAACTAAAGCCATGGGCTGAGCCTTCCACCCAAGGTAATTTTAATTCAGTGTCGTAAGTGTCAGTCAAGCACTTACAAGGTGAAGATATTGTCCTGGGCACTGGAGGGATAGTAGTAAATGTCTAGACCCTGAGCTCATGGAACTAATATTCTAGAGGGATGGGTAAGGGGAAAGACAATATATATGATTTCAATTAATTGTAAGTGCTGTAAAGTCAGTAAAATGGGAGGGGAGCTGTTTAGAATGAGTAGTCAGGGAGTCTACCTGAAGGCGACAACAGCAAGGAACAGAGGCTTTAGGGACAAGCATAATCTTGCACCCTATGAGAAGGAAATATTGAGTTGCCAGACAATGAACTAATAACCAGCAATGGTAACAAAAGAGCTGGTTGTAGCTCCATTCAATTGATTTTCATGGTCAATTCAAATCTGGGAAGCTGAAGTAAATAATCTCAGCATAGCCCACGACAGATGTGATGGGCAGGTCCTTAGTCCATGCCAAATGGTCTGGCATGGTCTAGACTATTTTCTATCCTTGACTCCTAAGTTCATTTCCTATTGGATTCCTCTTGAAGCACACAAGCTATTCCTGAAAATCCAGAGAACATGCTTTTGGAGTGAACATACTTTTCAACAATGTCTTTAAAAATATGAATTACAATTTAATTTTATGTGCATCAAATTAATTCTCTGAAGTCCTCAGTGGATCGTCTGGGATATTTCATAGACTCTCCTTCCTGCCTTTGAGTATAATTTGCATTACATCTGGTTGAAAAGGACCTCCACCAGAAGCTCAGCGAGGCTGCTAAGAAGAGCCCTGTGTGCTGTGTGTATGGGAAGCGTTTCTTGCTTGCAATTTGCTGTACTGTTTCACCATAGGACTCCTGCCATTGTCTGGGCCGTGGGACACCAGGAGTTGTGTTATACCCAGTTTTGAGAGGCCACACGTTTCCCTCAGCCACTTTGGTGAAAGTTGTTCTTCTGGATCTGGTGGATACTCATGAAATGCAGGGTGTTCTCTGCTTGCCCTTTCCTACGCCCCTTCTGTTTCTCTTTTGGGTCACATTTCACTGCTGTCCCACTTTAGTCAGGCCACAGGGCCACTTCTGTTCTCTTACTGCCTTTCTTATCCATCATCATTTCAATTTAAGACTATGATTCCGCAATTTTCAGAGGTGCCAAGCAAAGCCAGCTGGCACATTGCTGTATGAGAGCTTGGCATTGACACTGAGGAGGAGAGTGGGGGAACTCACTAGAAAAAGCAGTGCAAGAGGTTGATTTTTTCAGCGTGTTTTCCAGCATGGTTTAAAAAGTGTAAGCCTGCCTATCTCTTTGTTTTAATTTCTAATTTCAAGAGAGTATCTATTTTTTGTTAGCAAAAACTGTCTTCTTAGCGCCCCTCCTGGGCTCATTTTCTTTGTGACAATGCCTAGGGAAAGTGAGATAATCATACAGATGTATCTCTGGCTCAGCGGAGTGCAGAACTATTTCCTCTTCCTTGCCCAGCCTGCTCACTTATGTCTGGCTTGAACTCAGATCTCACCTTCCTAATGAAGCCGACCGTTCTGCTTGGTATTTATCTTACTCCTCTAGGTTCGCTCAACACTGTCTACCTGCTTTTCCTAGGTTTTTTTTACTCTACCTTGACTCCAGCATTTATCTCCTGTTAATACAACATAAAATTAGCCTTGTAATATTGCATATGGTTTTATGTTCATCTCTTGCCTGCTTCCAGGATGTAAATTCCATAGGGGTGGGATCTTTACATTTTTTGCAAAAGTGGCATATCCAATCATCCTGCTGGATTTTGCACACAATGTCCAATCTCAACTTTATATTGTTTTAAATTTAGATGATCTGATCACTGTCCAAATACACAATAAAAAATTAGTGAAATGTGTTGTTTATTGTCCTATGGGCATGTGCTAATACAGTAGTACTAGCACATGTGATTATTTAAATTTGAATTAGAACTCTCAGGAAGAGGGCATAGTGGTGAGCAGCAGAAAAATCAGCCTGTCAGAGATTTGGATTGCAGAGAGCGGAATATAATAGTAATACGGGGGAGAGAAAGAGGAGGGAAGTGGGTCCCCAGGACCCAGCAAGGATCTGAAGCAAGAACTGGAACCCATAGTTAGAGCAGAGACAGGGACCTCAATCCAGAAGAGGGAGCTAGCAAACAGTGCTTTTCGCCTAAATTCCAGCTGGCATCATGAAAGAGGTGCCTCGAACCTACAGTGGCATGGTGACCACAGGTGACTCCACAGACCTCTAAAAACCAGTGGAGATGGAGCAATGGACACTGTGGGCTGCAGTGGCTGGTACATGATTTCAATTCAAACATCTCCAGGAGAGGGTGATTGGCTGCTTGCCATTTTAGAAATGGGCCAACTGAACCAGGGACTCAGAGCAGCAGTAGGTTGGCTCCATTTTGTAGCATCCAGGGTCAGGGTGAGTCACATCCATGGGAGACACCCAGGGTCAGGGAGCCAAGTTCAAGCCAGCAAGCAGCTCCCCCCAGAGTGTTGTGGTCTGAACAACCGGGTCTCACAGCCGGAAACCAGAATTAGCCTGAACTCCAGTGGCACTGAAAGTGCAGGCTTGCTGGCACTATCCACCATCCCACTGTAATTCTACTTCAGGGTTGCTGGGATCAACCACCATGGATCTGGGCTCTTTTACCCTCTCTGTGTACTAGTGATAGCAAAGGTACACCCTGAAGTGTTTTCCTCTCTTTCTTTGCTTTTTCCTTTCTTTTTTTGTTATTGCTTGTTCTTGTTTTTATGAGTGTGAACATTGTTTCTAGTTTTTTGTTTTGTTTTGTTCTTTTCTCTCTTTCCCTTTTCTTTCCCTCTTGTCTTCTTCAGCAGTTTCCCAGAGCTTGTGTAATCTTCCTTTGTCCTCCAGCCTTACTTCTAATTTCTTTCTTTTCTTCTGTGTCTTTATGTTTTCCTCTTATCCCTTTTAAATTTCCTCCTCTGAGGTAATATTGCTCTGTTGAGTGGATATTTACTGTACATAACTTTCTGGTTTGTTTTAGAGTTTGTTATATAACTACAAATCTTGTTCCTAAGGTTAAAAGTGGAAAACTAATAGTTACCATAATTCCTTATTTTCTAGGTTGTGCTTGATGTTGTTGTTATTACTGATTGTACTATTTCAGCCAAGGTGAGATAGTTGTTCTAATCAGTTGTTCTTCCTTGTATACCGAGACTGAGATTACCTGATGGTCATAAACAATATTATATGCCAGTATCAAAGAACTGGTGGCCAGACCAAATAGGCATCAACTTCTCATCTCCAATAAATTGAAGAGGTAGGGTCTTAAACTCAAAAGCCAAAAGCCAGCTACACCTAGAAGACATCTCTGAAAAGTAGTCATTTCCTAAGGAGTTTTCAATACTAGCAATAGAGCTACCTGCCATAAGCAATTTAGAATCATCAAAGCAGAAATGAAAATTAAAAAAAAGAAAATGAGAAGACTCAGAAGCAAGATGCAACCCTAGACTTCCAGCTTGCCCAAGGCAAACTCAGGAGACAGTCAGGAGGAACAGTTTGAAAGCCATTCACCAGAATGCTCCGAAGTAGTAACAGCACAAGTAACAAAGCAGGTGAATCAGGTGCTAGAAAAAATAAAATTAGAAATAATTTCTCAGATGACTAAAGAGGTGATAATCATGGACATGATTAGTGAATCTATAGTAGATGCAGATTTAAAAAAACAGAGGAGCTTAGGAAAATGATGGAAACCATGAATGTCCAATATAGGAAAGAAATGGAATTCATGAAATACTCAAACAGATATCCAGGAGATTAAAATTCTGTTGACAGTATGTGCAGCAGAATGATCAAATAAAAGGACAGCATATCAAATCTAGAAGACAGATTTGGAATTAATGATCATGAAAAGAAAGATTTCTTAAAAAGAGCAAGTGACCATCAAAAATCCAATAGCTGCTAGGTGATGCAAAGCATAACATAAGATTTATCAGAGTCAATGAAAAATCAGGAGATAGTGCAATAAACACAGTAAACTGGTTCACAGAGGTAATGGCAGGAAACTTCCCAAGGATGGAGAATTTGACATATAGTTAAATGAGGCATGTAGAACTCCAATTAGCCATAATTTAAAAAATTTACACCAAGGTATATAACAGTCAAGCTTCCAGAAATTCAATAGAAGAACAGAATATTAAAAGCTGTTAAAGAAACAAATCACAGAATCATGGTAGACTTCTCAACACAAACCCTCAAGTCAAGGAGAGCTTGGAGTGAAGTATTCCAGGCTATAAAAGAAAACCACTTCTAACCCAGGTTGGTGTGACTCGGAAAAACTCTTCAAAAATTGGTGGAGAACAAAAATACTTCTATGACAAAGAACACCTGAAAAAAAATTCATGACCAGCAAACCAGTACTCAAAAATGTTCTGAAGGATATTATAAAAAGAGATAACAAAGACAATCCCATGAACTCTGAGAGAATGAATCCTCCAGGGAAGGCAAGCAGTTAAACAGAAGGGAAAGGAAGGGAACCAAGAACAGGAAAATAATATGACTAAGGTGAGTCAATACATTCAGTTATAGCCATCAATATAGATGGTCTCAATTCATCAATCAAAAGAAACAGAGTGGCAGAATGGCTTAAGCTTCAATTAATTCATGTGACAGTTAACCTTGATTGTCAACTTGATTAGCTTGAGAGAAACCCTTTGCAGACTGTACAGTATCTGGCTCCTGGATTCTTCCTCTCCCTGCTTTCTGACTCCTGTCATGTAGTGGGCTCCTTCCTTCAGTACATCCATGATATTTCTGTCTTAGAGACAACGGGGCATGGATTGAGATCTTTGAAACCATAAGGCAGAATAAGCCTTTTTCTCCTTGAAGTTGACTTTCTCAGGTATTTGGTCACAGTAATGAAACTCTTATTTATTTATTTGCTTGTTTATTCTTTTGTCTTTTTGAGACGGGGTCTCACTATGTAGTTCAGGCTGGCCTTGAGCTCACTTTGTAGCCTAGGCTGGTCTCAAACTCACAACGATCCTCCTGCCTCAGCCTCCCAAATGCTTGGATTACAGGTGTGCACCACCATGGCTGGCTTATTTTTTATTTTAAAGGAGCAAAAAATAATAAAAGAACATTAGTAATGATATGGAATGTTAAAAAGACCAAAACGATATGAACTATGTTAGATTGCACATTGTTGTCTTCAGAGTAATTGTTCAGATTATCAGATATAAGCATGCAACAATTAAAATTTAAACTTAAAATTCAGTGGCCAATGTACACCAATTCTATTTATGTGTTCAGTAGCCATAAGACAGCAGTGGCTATCATTGTGAACTGTGCAGTGTAAGGCATTTTCATCATAGCACAATGTTCCACTGAAAAGCAGCCTACAAATTAAGTTGTCAAATTACTGGGTATTTCACTTTCATTTGGTAACACCTTATTTAGTATAGACTTTGAGAAAGATATAATAGATGCTTTTCAGAAAGAATTCAGAAATTGCCTCTTTGAGCACATAGGTCTGAGGATAAATATAATATGAAAATACACATTTCAGAGCCTTAATTTACAGATAAATCACTTTAGGACATCAAGGCAGGGAGAAATTTGTGTTTTTAGGGTAGGAAATCAAGGGAAGCCCCTGGGAAGAGGTGAATGTGAAACGGAAAACTGACCATTATCTCAGTTCTGAAGCACAGATTACTCGACACTTGGAGATAATCAATAGTAAGAACCCATAAAATGTTGGGTGAAAATCTGACTCCAAGCAAGGAGTCATGACTCCCATAGCATTTGGATTTTGTTCTTGCTTCTCCCTCATCTTTGGCTTAGGATAAGGAGCTCCCACATCTGCAGTAACAAAGACTTCTTGTCCTGATGTTTCCTGCTAGCACAGAACAGAAGAAAACAGATGGGAACTAACATAATTTGGATGATTGCTTCTGCAACCCTTTCCCTCTAAGGCTGGGAATTGCAACCCAAAGAAGGGCTTTACTTAACATAGCTCCTGGCAGGGCAAAGCTTTTATGTAGAGATGTGTGTTTGAGGAGTGGTAGAGTTCCTTTACCTGTACCCCTATCCTTATCCCATAGGGCTAGCTCATCCTGACTTGGCCTTTACCAACAGGCATAGGAGCCAATACCTCCAGTGGAAAATAAACTGATATCAAAAGAACAAGGCATATGAAGATCACAGTTTTTTCCAAAGAAAAAATTTTAAGTTTCTAAGAGCTAGTGTGGGTCTGTAACACTCCCACTATAAATGGAGCCTTTTCTGAGTAATTACACTGATGCTTTTCAGATAGCTTCAATGGGTTCCACTGACCACCAAGCCAGCTTGGTAGATGGTTCTTCTATGGCTTATACCAGATGTCAACTAACTGGCCCACTGTGGCTGTGTTTGTACAGTTTATGAGCTATGAACAGTTTTACATGTTTAAATGTTGAAAGAAATCAAAGGAAGAATAACATTTCATGACACATGAAGATTTTATGAAATTCAAGTTTTAATATCCAGAAATAAAACCATGTTGGTACTCAGCCACACTCATTGGTTAATTTATTGCATATGGCTGCTTTCCCGCTACAGTGGTGAGAGTTCAGTAGTTGTGACAGAGACCACATGGCCTACACTAGCTAAAAAAATTGCTATCTGGCCCTTAACAGAAAAATTTGTCAACCCTATTTTATACCTTCAACCTCTCAAGGCACTAAGTAATAAGGATAACAGCCTCCACATGCTTCTGCAGCACTCTTTAGTTGACAAAATATTTCCCCATAATTCATTTCTGCCTTTGTCTTGCACAGCCTTGAGCTGTGTTTGAGCCCTGGTAGGTTGACACTGCTTCATAAAAGAGACATAAAGCTGAGTGTGGTGTAATCCCAGCAGTTTGGAAGGTTGACGCAGGATTGCAAGTTTTGAGTCCAGCCTGGGCAGCTTGGCAACTGTTACGCTTTGCATCTGTATGTCCCCCCAAAGCCTCTTGCAGCTCTATATGTGGATATTTTGAAGGTGTCTGAATCTAGAGTTTGTGATTGATTGTGGTGCAGTGCTGGGATTAAGGGCATGAGTGCTATGGCCCTCTTTGGAGAGGTAGCCTGATATAAAGGACAGAAAGAGCCTTGTCCCTTCTCTCTCTCTGTCCCCACTGTTGCTTTTGGTGTGTTCTGCCCCACAAAGAGCTGCCTCTCTGCCATGTGCCACCCTACCTTGGAGCCAGCAGATTATGGAATGAAACCTCTATGAACTGTGAGCTAAATAAACTTCTCCTTTAACTTTGGATGCTGGGTATTTTGTCTCAGCAATTCAGTAAGCTCCTGTGTCAAAATAAAAGGTACAAAGGAACTGACATTGTAGCTTAGTGAGAAAGCTCTGGGTTCAGTCCCTAGTACCAGTGGGGAACGGGGAGATAAAGATCCACAAACTCAAAACCCCAAATGAGAAAACAGGAAACAGGAACAGGTCAAAGGTATTTTTCTTTTCTTTTCATTCTTTTAGACAGGGTTTTGCTATGTAATCTAAGCTGACCTTGAACTTGCTATGTAGCCCTGGCTGGCCTTGAACTTGTAGCAATCCTCCTGCCTCAGCCTCCCCAGTGCTAGGATAAGAGGCATGCACCACTACGCTCAGGTCAAAGGCATTTTCCACAATGACAATATTCTAGATTGTTTGAAAAATGTAGGCATTTTATTGTAGACTCGAGAACATAGCAGTAAGATGGAAGGCAAATTCATAGTCACACAGTATGATAACCAAAGTAAAATTAAAATGTGATTGTGGCTTCAAGTCATGAAACCCTTGCTAATCATTTTCTTTTTCCTGATTTAATCCCCTGTCTTGGTTACTTTTCTCTCATTGCTGAGACAAAATACCCAACGCCCAAAATGAAGGAAGGAAAGGTTTATTTAGGTCTCAGTTCATACTTGGCTGGCTCAGAGGCAGAGTGGCACATGGCAGAGGGCAAACTGTTCAGGGCAGCAGAGCACAGCAAAAACAACCAGCAAAAGACAGGAATGGCAGGCAAGCAGCCTCTTTTTCTCCCTTACATTGTAAACAGGCTACCCCTACCCAGAGGGCGTGTAGCTCTCACACAGTCTCCATGCCCTTCTCTTCCACAGGCTCAGGATGTGTACAAAGTAAGCACCTTGGCTTCCTGCTGAGTCACTCAGCCAAACCTCTAGACTCCCCAAGTTGACACAATGTATAAACCATAACATCCCCATAATACTTTTAGGGCTAATTTCTGAGAGACTTCTAGAGAGAAGTAATAAAATAGCTTTCTTTGGGGGAGGAAGGCATGAAAAAACCATAAAAACTATATCAGATTCCGTTGGTGGCCAATCTGTGGACTTTGGAAACAGCCAGGTTTGAACAGAGTCCTGCTTCTGGGATTCATTACTTGGATTCAGCAATTGTGACCTCAAGGAACAATTGTGGCCTCCCTGAGCCATAATTTTCTTATTTTTAAAATATCTCAAACAACTCAAACCACTACAACTTTGAAGGACAACCCTAATAGTGGAATTGCCTTTGTAAGACAATCTTAAAGATTAAAATCACACACACACACATATATATATTTATATAGTTATATAGGTATGTAGCTATATAGATGATATGCATAATAGTGTTTGGCTTTTAAATGTCACTGAAAAATTATCACTAACTGCATTGTCACTTTTTTTTTTTTTTTTTGGCAGTACTGGGGATCGAACTCAGGACCCTGTGCTTGCTAGGCAGGCACTTATTCCAATGAGCTATATCCCCAGCCCTGCATTGTCACTTGTAAACCTCAAATTGGAGCCGTATACAAGGCAACTCCGCACCCTGTTTGGCTGCAAGGGTGTAACATGAGGGGGAACTGCTGGCTGTCCTCCTAATGGCAAAGGCTGGAAGCTCTCAGGGTAGTGCTGGTGTGGGAGGCACTGAGAAGTGGGGTTTGGACCTGAGGGTCAGGTCTGGCAAGCCCCAGAGTCTCTGCCGCTGACTGCCCACAGTACACCTGTTATTCCAGCCCTGGGGGCTTGTGAGAAGACTCAGCTCACCTTCCATTCTGATTTCATACGACTTTCACTGGGCATCTGCCACATGGCAGGTTTTAGTCTAGGTGCTTAGATGCAAAGACTGAAGATGTGTGGTCTCCATTTGGCTATAGCAGAGCCCGGGAAGATAAAAGAACGCAAACCGCACCTCCAAATGCAGAGGCACTGGCTGAAGGGGCAGCCAGCTGCAGCCCAAACCGTGCAGGACATGTTTCAGAGTTTCCCAGAAAACAGCTCACTCTACACAGTTGTCAGGTTTCTCCTTGCCTCTTTCCCACATGCATCAAGACAACTGAACCAGTAACACAGAACTTAGCTTGTTTAATCATTGGGAAACCCCAAAAATACCCCAAGGGAAAAAAAGGCAAAGCGCTGTGCAGAGTCACAGTTAGTGGTCCAACCCAGGACTGGATCCCCCCTCGCACCCTGGGGACTCTGTGCCCAGCTCCTCTGAGAGCTCCCTAATTGAAGGCAGAGGTCCTCAGTGGAAATTCCCCCAGTCCTGCCCTTGGGCTGGAGATATCAGCTGGCTGAAAAGGAACTTTCAAGCCCCTGCCTTTCTGTGGTGTAGATGAAGAACGGAGGAAGGAAAGGGAAGGGGGAAGTGATAGGGGTGGGGAAAAGGAGGAGGGGTGGTGAGACTCCTTGGGGACAGGGATGCGAGTAGAGTGAACCAATTCCAGCCTCCACAGGCTTTTCCATATTTACCAAACCCCGGAGAGTTTATCCCAAAGTCGCATTCTCTCACAACTCATTCTGGACTGCATAGGACTCAGCTTCGGCAGTCACTACCTGTGATGCCTGTGTGAGTTACTTAACCTCAGGGAGCTTGGGTTTCATTATCTGTAAAAATGGACATCAAGACCCGGGGGGAGGATTAAAAGAGCCCAAGTGTGTAAAGCTTATCCCGTTCTATCTTCCACAAGACAGAAGGCTGCTTCCATCCTTGTGTTCCCTTCCAGCTCTCTAGGGCCAGGGAGAAATTGAGACTGCGATCATCTTAAACATGTGAACTCAGGGCCCTATCACCAGGGTTCTGAACTGTTCTGAGACCTTACTGAGTCAAAGCAGAGAATCAGCATACACAGACCATGCATCATGCGTGCAGCATGCTCAACGTGGGCGACTCAGTTTATGAGAATTGACTGACAGCTCCTCTCCTGGAACTTGAATAGAATTTTGTTGGTGGTGCCACAGTCTCTGGGACTCTGGGCAGTGAGCTATCACTGACAGTGTTTCTGTAGGTACTCACTGGACAAGCAAAATCTAGGGAATAGTCAACATGCATCTGCCAAATTCTTGCATATGGGCAGCTTCGGCAGTGCAGCAGTGGTAAGGCTGTACAGAACAATGCGGGAAAGCCCGGGCAGAAGATAAGAAGCCAGGAGAGCATTCTGCAGGGAAGGCAGCTGAGAAAATATTTTCCCATTTCAATTGCCAGTTGTTTTATGTACACTTTTAAAACCTTTAGGAAAACCTCTCAGGGCTGAAATATTTATCTCCATTTTTTCAGATGAAAAAACTGAGGCTCAGAAAATTTAGATCTCTTAGCCAAGTTCATACAGGTAGCAAGTGTCAGGTCTGGATTTGTATCAAGTTTTGAATCCAGGAACTTTTTGTCTTCTATATCAGGCTGCCTTTCCCTAGAAGCCTAAATTTCTAGGAAAGAGGTAGACTTCAGGGCTGGGGATATAGCTCAGTGGAATAAGCGCCTGCCTAGCAAGCGCAGGGTCCTGAGTTCGATCCCCAGTACCGCCACAAAAAGAAAAAGAAAAAAAAAAAAAAGAGGTAGACTCCAGTGATGAAGCAGCACCTCTTCTCGTTCACTGTGCTCTTTATCCCTGCTTGCTGTTTCCCTGACAATAGACACTAATGCCACCAGGATACCTGAGCCAGCCTTGGGCATCCTTGTGCCAGAGCGAGTACATAGATTTTGGCCCTGGTTATTATCCCATTGGACCTCAGCGGAGAGAACACTGCATTTGCCATTTCAGTACAGCACAGCACTGGCCCTATTTCTTGTCAGCAGACACCTGAGGGCTTGTCTCTGTGGGTATCAGACCAGCTAAAGACTTGCAAATGGCAGCACAGAAGAACAGAGCTATAATGTGAATCCCTCACTGCTGTGGTGCTCTGTGTCTTTGATCAGGTTCTGCAGGATACATCACTGTCTGCCCAGCTGAAGCAAATGAAACAGGAGGCTGCAGGGTGAGACTGCTTCCCAGGATGTGCATTTGGGCAGGGCAACCCCATGGCTCCCAGCCTTAACTTCTCTGGCCAAAGTTACTGGGCGTCTTGCTGAGTCTGCATCCAGCCCCTCCGGATCATGTCTCACTGGTTCACATCTCACACAAGTTGTGTGCCCTGGCTGAAATCAGTTCTTTTTGGCAGAGGCAGAGTGGGAACTGGAACATCTCTTGACAGACTAGGCAAAAGGTGGGAAGGAGCCAGACCTCATAAAGACCCAATTTCTTGCATGAGCACAGTGGTAACTTTCTGTTGGAACCACTGTTAGCATCTTCCTGAGTAGATAATCCTGGAAAGTAAAAGAAAAAGACCAATATTCTTCATAGTTTTAAAAAAAGGAAAGGATAGTTGTGAGGAGAAACATCCCAATCAACAAGTTCTTTTTATCTAGGTTTCTACACATTTTTACTGAACCGAGACACGTGTTCTTTTAAAATTAATACATGCAGCCCAACAACTCAATATGCTGAGTCCTTGAAGATCATTTCCAGCAACCGATGCTTGTTTTACATTGTTAACAAGAGCAGCAGGTGGGGGAGGAAGCTCCGAAGTCCTGGAGATGTAAAGTTTAGTTTCCAATGAAATGACTGCTCTAAAATCTGCGGTAAAGACCATGTCGAATTCAAATTCTCTCTCTGTGTCTTGTCTCTCTCCCCATCATATAGTGAAAAAAGCAAATTCAACTTTCAAACCATCCGTTTAGGGAACGAATATGTGCCCATATGAAGTAAATAAAAATGCAGAGAAACATGGAATTTAGTAATAAAATAAGTACACTATGTTGTGAAAGTTCGGACCACTCGAGACTGGTTGCTGGGTTTGTATCAGTGAGGGTGTGTATAGGCACAGGTGAACAAGAAAGGAAGAAGGATATATGATTTATAGGCTCCCATGCTGCAGGCTCAGTCTACTTGCTCGGCTTATATATAGGGGGTGTCTAAATTGTTTGTGTACTAACAATGTTAAGTCAAGAAAGAAAAAACAGAACGGATGGGACGAAGGAAAGGAGAAAAGAAAAAGACAAAAATGTATGTATGTATGTATAGAGGAATATTCATGAATATACATATGTGCAGGAGGGCTAACATGGTTCTACTATTGTATTATATCACTTAATGCTAAGCAATAATCGAAGACAGGAAATTAGATTAATAGTGTATATCTGTATGTGTTAGC
>PVLD010031280.1:0-15890 GCA_004027595.1 Dinomys branickii | reverse complement strand
AGCCTGTGAAAGAGGAGGGCATGGAGACTGTGTGAGAGCTACACGCCCCCTGGGTGGGGGCAGGCTGTTTACAAGGTAGAGGAGAGAAAAAGGCTGCTTGCCTACAATTCCACACATTTGCTGGTTGTTTACTGCCCTAAACAGTTTGCCCTCTGCCATATGCCACTCTGCCTCTAAAGCAGCCAAATATAGACTAAAAAACCTCCACAAACTGTAAGCTAAATAAACCTTTCCTTCCTTCATTTTGGGCGTTGGGTATTTTGTCTCAGCAACAACAACAACAAAATAACCGAGACACACAGGAAGAGTGATTCTCTTCTTGAGCTGAGGCAGCCATCATCTACTCACAGACACTGGAGCTTCTGCTTCTTGGGCCTTGGACTCTGAAATCCACATTAACACCTTATTCCCTCTGGTTTGCAGCCTTGGTGCTCTAAATAGGTGTTATGCCATTGGCTCACAAACAGCAGACAGTGAGACAGCCTTTATAATCACATGAACCAAGTTCCATAATAAGTGTCCTTGTAGATCTCTCTCTACATCCCATTGGTTCTGTTTTCCTAGAGAATCCTGACTGTTACATAACTCTTATGCTTCTATCACCTCTATGGATCATAAAACCAAACTCAATTTACAAATTAAAATCAAAACCACCAAACTAATAAAAGTCAACATTAAACTAATGCACTGGATGATGTTCTGTGGAAATGAAATTGCCACTCACAAGGCAAATACAGCACTGACTACTATTGAGAGTGGTGTAAACTAGCAAGTCAGAAAAAAGCAAGGAAGAATAAAAGTCTTGGTTGGTAACTGTTATGGTTTGGGTCTAGATGTCTCCCCAAAGCCTCACACTGTCATGGGATAGGCTTCTAGAGTTTTTGATTGATTCATGGTCCCATACTGGGATTATGGATGTGAGAGCTACACCCACCCGGGCAGCCTGCGTACAATATAAGGGGGGAAGAGGCTTATTCTTGCTGCTTCTATTTTTTGCTCCTGTTGTTTTCTCTGTTTTTTGCTACCATGAACTGTTGCCCTCTGTTATGTGCCACTCTGCCTTGGGGCCAGCCAAGTATGGTCTGAAACTTCCACAAACTGTCAGCTAAATAAACCTTTCCTTCCTTAATATTGGGCATTGGGTATTTTGTCTCAGCAATGAGAGAAAAGTAACCAAGACAGTAACCTTTGCTGATTTCCATAGTGTACACTCTCTCATCATGGATCCCAGTCTGATGTGGTCCCAGGCATTCTGTGGCTATTCACATAAAAAAATAAGCAGGAAGATTCACCTGTCTCTTTAATTAAGAAAGTTAGTTTTTCTGTGATCCCTCTCATATTTCACCCATCAAAATAGCTAAAATTTGAGAATGTGGCCACTTCTACCTACCAGAGAGACTGAGTAATAGTCTTGGCTTTTCAGACTGTATAGTGGAAGGCAGCCAGGGAACAATGGGGCAAGGATGGGAATGGTTAATGGTAGTGGCATTTCCCAGTGAAGACAGAGGCAGTGTGGTGTGTGTGTGTGTGTGTGTGTGTGTGTGTTCTGTGGAATACACAATGCCTGGGGACCAAGTCTGAGAGTCTGGCCTTGGCTACTGTGAAAGTTCCAAAGATCTGTTTTGAAAGATCACTGGGTGCTAGGGGTTAAGGGAGGCCACCATTAGGAAGAATCAGTCACATGAGAGTCACTTACTGAGCTGAAAGGTTTACCAGCTTACTGCTGGGTGGGACTAGGGTTTTAAGGATGTCTGGATTCCTAATAAGAAACTTCCCTGTCTTTGGGTATAGTGTCCTTTCTCCTTGTCATGATGACAGATTCCATTTGGGAGGCAAAATCCAGCATTTTCCTTCATTCAGCTAATGCATTTGAGTTCCTGCTTGTGTCAAGCACAGTGCTATGCACTTGATATACCAGAGTGAGCAAGAAGACAATGATCTGCAGTCAGCCTGGGGAAGAAGCAGGTAGATGTTTTTTTTTTTTTTTTTTTTTTTTGCGGTACTGGGGATCGAACTCAGGACCCTGCGCTTGCTAGGCAAGCGCTTATTCCACTGAGCTATATCCCCAGCCCCCAGGTAGATGTTAATCACAGTCACTAATAGAAGCTACAGAGACCAAGTAGGGGGCATTCAGAGTCTGTCACAGAGAATCAGCTGGGGAGGAGGAATGTTGTGGCGGTTAAGGAAGGCTGAAGGATAGTTGAGTGAAAAAACTCCCCAGTTGTCTTTAGCTAGGCAGGTGGTGCACACCCATAATCCCAGCACTCTGAGAGGCTGAGACAAGAGGGTCACAAGTTCAAGCCCAGCCTGGGTAACTTAGTGAGTTAGTGAGACTTTATCTCAAAATAAAAACTAAAAAGGGTTGGGAAAGGTCAGTGTGAAGGTCCTGCGTTCACTCTCCAGTATAAAAAAAACAGAGGGTGCCTTTAGTCCCTGCTATTATTATTGCTGTTTTTGTTATATATTGTTGCTCTCACTTTTACCCATCACAGATGGCAGGAGACAAACCCAGAAGGCTCTCACTCACACCCTCTTACTTTCCCCATGAAGTGAAGCACTGAGGAGCTTGGGAATGCAGAGTGCTGTCTGCGCTCTTGTGTCTGATGGTTCCTGTGTCTCATGGTCCCTGGGTCTGATTGTGGATCATTCAACTGTCTTGGAGCAGAGAACTTATCCGGTGATGGCTGGGGGAGGAGGAAGTGTGCGTAGCACAGCTGCTCTGGAGCAACTGGGAGAGTGCTGAGAGGGAAGGAAGTGAATATTTTGTGTGCTTGTGCATGTGCATGTGGGTGTGTGTATTTTCCTTTCTAGGTGGAGCTTGGGCTTGCAGTGATCTTGGATCACTGCTGTTACCTTGGTGGGATGAGGAGGGACAGGTTTCTATCTATTTTCTTATAGAAACATAACGAGAGTAAATAGGAATCCTCACTGAGAGACAAGAGGGGTAGAGAAGGGAAAATGGGAAATGGAACATCAGGAATTTTAGCAGGACTTTTGGACCTTGTGTTTCCTTATTTGTTGCAAATGTTCAGCTTACATCTGGGAAGATGCCCCTAGGTGTTGATGAAACCCTTAAAGTGTTCTTCCTTATGGGACTGTCACCTTCCCAATTAAAATGGAAATCATTCCAAGGAGCTGTCAGGTGGTCTCAGCCCCAGTGTAGGTTCCTTCCCCAGGGATTTCCATAAAAGCTGCAGTGTGTCCATTGAGGTCAGTGTTGCAGGACTTTCCTTTCCAGTGGCCCTTCAAGGTAGCACAGGAGAGACTTTAAGGCCCACTGTTACTAGAATCATATGTTCTGATGATGAGCCAGGTTTCCTTCATGATGTCAGGTAACTGTGCTGGAGAGACACTGATCTCTCTTGAGTGGTCTCCAGCCAAACAACTTGGAAATTGGAGGCCACAGAGTCACAGGCTTTGAGTGGCCTCTGCCACCACTTGGTAATGACCCAAGTTGAGAAAGAAGCTTCTGGGATGCAGTAGGATCCAGGTTGATCAGAGTTGAGATAATAGCAGTCCTATCGGCCTGGGAGTTGAATTCTAGGAGAATCACTTTGCCGAATGGGGCTGTCAGTGACCCCACACAATGGCAGACCCACACTAGGCAAAACCTCATGATCCCTACATAATGCCTATCTGGTCATTACCAAGAGTTCTTTTTTAAATATAACAATAGATACGGGAATGTTTAGAATTAAAAAGAATCACAGAATCTCAAGTTGTTGAGCAGGGCATGGTGGCACACACCTGTAATTCCAGCACTTGGGAGGCTGAGGCAGGAGGATCATTGAGAATTCAAAACCAGCCTGGGCTACAAAGTGAGCTCAAGGCCAGCCTGAACTGCATAGCAAGACCCTGTCTCGAAAAGACCAAAAAAAAAAAAAAATCCCAAGGTGCTATACTTGTCATCACTTGGAGAGGAAAGAAGGAATATCCTTTACTGGGAGGGACAATGTCCTTGTGGGTCTGGCATCATGCAGAGCATTTCTCATAGCATCTCTCTGAATTCTCACAGCAGTTATTCAGGCAGATAATATATTCCCACTCTCCCAGGTGGACACATTGGGTCTCAGAGAGTCTAAGAAACTCATCCTGTGGCTGGAGTATCCTAGGAGAAGCAACTGTTTCCCAGAGTCTGACCTCAGGTGGAAGACAACAGACTCAGGGACCAGAGAACACCCCACAGCAATACTGGGGATCCAGAAGCTGGGGGTAGCTAAGAAGGAATCCAGGAGGTCCCAAAAAAGCACGGGGACCAGTTCTAACTAGCCAGGACTCATGGAGCACTAGAGTATGTCCAAGGCAATTGCTGCAAGCCACTGTGCACACTGCCTTCTACCCTCCCCCTGCCCAGGCCCACCGGCCAGTCACCTGGCGCCCTGCCCTCTTCATCTTTGGACTGGCTGCCCCACCTGGCCTCTTGCCTTTTCTGTTCCTGCTGAGTTCTGTCATTCGAGCCCCCTAATTTAATAGGTTTGTCTCATTATTTTGATTAATCATATTAACTCATGTTAATTAAGAGAGAGATTTAAGCAATGACAGAGGTTAATGAAATCAGCCTGTGCTCTTTCCTGGCTTTTGTTGGGGGCACTGAGAGGCGAGAGGGGAAGAGAAGGGAAAATGGGAAAGGGAGTATCAGCAGGGAAAAGCCCTGGAAATCCAGGAGCCTGCAAAGAATGAAGGGAAAGGAAGGTATCAAGGAAACGATCAGCTACCAGTCAGACTTGCCTTCTAATTGACTGTCTGATTTTATTAATGATGGAATTTATAAAGGTCCTTAAGAAAAGAAAAGAATTTAGTTCGTTCAGCAGTTAACTGAAAATTAACACAGAGGATATAAGTTTAAATGGCCCTTCTATTTGTCTTCCTGTTCTTCCAGATTGTAGGGGATGAAACTGGGCCCATCGTCTCGGATTTTTCCATCTCTGGGCTCTTTTTTTATCTTGAGCTGCTGAAGCAGAGAGATGGGCCGGGTACCACAGCCGACACTGTTAGGAGCAGAGCCCCACCTGTTTTGCTCTACATTCTTCACCGTACGGCTTCAGTGCATCCTTCCATTTCATCCTGGTAGGAATGCTGTGAGGTTCCCCTTCCAGAGGAGGAAGCTGAGTTCAGAGAGGGTTGGTCATTTGTCCAAGGCATCACAGCTGGACAGCCAGGGATCCAGGATTCTAACCAGGTCCCCAAGTTCCCTGTGCTGAGGCTCATAATGATCATGAGCTATGTACTTTACAGCGTACCCTACAGTTGGGAGAAACCGCTGGGGCTGGGCTCACATCTATGTGATCATGGAGGCTTCAGTTATAGAGAATTAAATTGCCATGCTGGCGTAGGCCCTGTTGGCAAGAGCAGTCCCTGGTAGCAGCAGGTGGAAGAAGCAGAGTTCTTCCAGACTGAGGCTTTAGGGGTTGACTTTGCCCAAGCTGACAATGTCTTCTTTATCTAATTTTTCATTACTGTCACAAAACACCTAAGGCAGGCTGACTTTACAAAGAATAGGGGCTTATTTAGCTTACAGTTTTAGAGGCTGAAAGTTCAAACAGCATGGAACAGACTTTTGTGAGGCCCTGGTGATAAGTGGCAGATGTGTGTGTGGGTGGAAGACATCACAGCCGCGCACAGCAAGTGGTGCAGGCGTTGGACTCCACCTCATAACAATCTCTTTGTCTCTGTCTTGCTCTCTGTCACTGTCTCTCCCCAACATCTACATAGCTACCTTAATGCCCTCTGAGGGCATTTTAGGGCTCCCAGGGACCTAAAGACCTCTCGCTGGAGCCCACCTCTTAAAAGTCCCACCACCTCTGTGTCACAGTGGTGGGAACTGAGCTCCAACACAGGAAGTTTTGAGGAACACCCTCGAACCATAGCCCTTCTCATCTTCCCAAACATCCTTGGGCTACTGTTATGAGTTGAATTGTGTCCCCTAAAAGACACTAAAGTTCTAACTCTCAGTATCTATGAGCATGACCTTACTTGAAAACAGGGTTTTTGCGGGTGTAAAGAAGTTGAAGCTGCACTGAATGAGGGTGATTCTAAGTCCAGTATGAAAAGAAGAGACACAGGTACAGGGGGACAAGAATCAAGTGAAGAGGGCAGAAGGGATTGGGGCCAGTCCGGGAAGGCCTGAAGGTGCCCTCTACAAATTTTAGAGTGACCATGGCCCTGCTGATGCCCAGTTTCAGATTTTCAGCCTCGATAACTGCTAGAGAATTAATTTGTCATTTTAAACTACAAAATTTGTGTTATTTTGTTACAGCAGCCCTAACAAACTAATACATGCACAGGTTTGCCTGGGTGAGAAACTCTCTTCTGCACTGATTTATGCTTCTTCAGCTTAGATTTTGATCCTTGTTAAAGTGCAGAAAACACTTTTTGGGATGCTGCCTGTCCTGGATATTTGGGAGGAGCATGGAATTACTCAGCACTGCCTAGGGGTCCCACAGGGCAAAGACAACTGATTCTAAAGGCTTTCAAAATCAACTGATCAACTTAAAACCAAGCTTGCATAGTGCAGCCCTCACTAGAAGTACTTGGTCGTATGGATCCCAGGCCTGTGAGTCTTTTTCCTGGACACCTCAGCTTTAGTGTGGCCATTCTGTGTGCTCTTCTCCTAGACCCTTGGGATGGGAATGAACTTTCATGGGTTGTGAGTTAATTCTTAATAGAGTCTCAGTGGCTCTCTGAGTTCTCCACTGCCTATGAGAAACCACATAGTCTGGTGTAGGGATTCAGCCCCGCCCCCTGCTGCACCCCAGACATCACTAGGAGCTCATACCATTCTTCCTGGAAACCCTTGTGAGGGGCTTCAGAATTCAGTGCTCTAATTGATGATCAGTGCCTCCTCCAAACCCTAAACAATAAGGTTCAGAGAGTACATGCTGGTGAACACTTTGAGATGTGCAGAAATTCTGCACCCTCCCATACCTAGCCCTATGCATCTCTTCCACTTGGCTACTCCTGAATTGTACACTTCATAATAATCTGGCATTATGTAAAGTGTATCCCTGAGTTCTACAAGTTGTTATAGTAAATTATTGAATATGAGGAGAGGGTCATGGGAACCCGTGGTGTGCAGCCACATTAAACAGATATGTTGGTACTCTGAGCATCCATTACTTGCAGTCAGCATCTGAGTGGGGGCAGGCTTATGGGCCCCAGTCCTTAACCTGTGAGATCTGTGCTAAATCTGGGAAGTTAGTGTCAGAATTTTGTTAAACTGTAGGATGTGCACTTGGTATGAAGAAAGACATCTAGGTGTCTGAAGTATTGACAGTGTAGGAAAACCATTCTTTTCCATCATCATCCATATTAGAAATAGAAATGTAAGTACTATAGTTTCATAGTCCTTGCTCTGTAAGGAACTGATTTATATGGAATAATCTCAGGTCTTTGGTAGCTCCTAAGACAGTGTTTGAGAGTTACTGCTGCACAGGAAGTGTACTGGGGCACAGATCTAGCCCCTTTCTTCTACCATATTATTTGATCCCAAATAAAGACTCAGAAAATACCTGTTGAATTGTTTCTATAAATCTCTGAAACATCCCCAACCTTGTGATGTTTGCTTGCTGTATTAGTCCAGTTCCATTGCTATACCAAGATACCTGAGACTGGATAATGTATAAAGAAAATAAATTTGTTTAGTTTACAATTTTGGAAGGTGAAAGTCTGAGATTGAGCTGTCCCACTGCTCTGGCCTCTAGTGAGGGCCTCCAGTGAGGGCCTCCTTGGCTATTTACATCATGGCAGTACTATCATGGTGAGTATGTTGACAGACCCAAGTCTGCCTGCTCACTGCTCAAAAGCTAATACTCAAGAAATGAGATTTGGTGGGAAGGAAATCAGGTTTGCTCAAGGGCCAGCATCCTAAGAAGATGGGGACAGCTATTGTTCTCCCCCAAAAAGTATCACATTGGGGAACTCAGGCACAAGGTAAGCTTTTAATAGAGAGGGGAGGGAGGTGCAGTAAGCCAGTGGGCAAGATGTCTACATGTTGAGCAGGATCTTTGTCATCCAGAGCCTGTTTTTTTCTCCCCTTTGGCTGGAACATTGGAATCAACCTCAACCTCCTAGGGCCAGTTCCTGTAATTCTTCAGACAAACACATTACTGTTCTGCAAGTAGAGCATCATCTTACACATTCTGATATAATCTGAAGGTTACAAGGTGTTCTGGATTCTGTAAATCTAAGGATTATTTAGCAGTTAACATCTTCTTTTTTCAAAATTAACACCTTAGTCATCTAGATTCGTCTTCCTGTAGAATTTACCATGCTGGGCAAAGGGAGTAGAAGTAACTCGGTGAAAGACAACCTGAAAATGAGCAGCTGCTGTCACAGGGGTCAAGGTCAAAAGGAAAAATTTCATGGAGAGACAGGATGTCATAGAGAAGGAGGGGCTGGTCTTGTTCTTTTGTAATAACTCTTCTCAGGGGAACTAACTAGGGTTCCCCAAGAGTTATATTAATCCCTTCTGAGAGCAGTGTCCCCAAAGACCTAGGCTCCACCTCTCAAAGTTTCTACCACCTCAACATGGCCAAAATGGAGGATGAAGTCTCCAACACATCAATACCTGGGGGACAAATGGCATCCAAACCATAGCACTTGATGTAGTCATATATTAAAGATGTCATATATTATGTCATGCATTATATATTATGTCATATATTATATATTAAGCCATATATTAAAGATTATATATAGTCATATGTTAAAGATAACTATGTTATAAAATTTCCACTCAAGTAACAAGTAGCCTTTTGAGAATAGTGTGCAAATGTCCCCATGGTTGGGCAGACCCAACATCATTGCATGGAGAAGCTCAAGTAAAGGCATGGGGCAAAGGAAAGGGGATAGTAGGTCATGTCCACTGAGATATGTGGCTAGGTGTTGCAGTCTGATGTAACAAGTAGAAATATGAACCAAGCGGAAGGTTCTTCAGCCCTGGGTGCTCTTGTCATTGCTCATGTTTTTTCCCACTTTTGCTCAATGGAACTTCACAGCTTGCAATTGTAGCAGGGTAGTGTCTTCTCCTGCAACTCACCATGCCTGCTCAGCCTGTCAGAGTTAGCAAAAGTAGTTGCTTCATCCTGAAGACCAAGAGGCAAATTCACTTCCTTCTATGACAGTCCACTCTATGAAGATCCAGGAGCTCTTGTGGGAGATGATGGGATGGCCTGGGTAAAGAAGAGAACACAGAAGATGAGACTTCTGGGGCCCACCTAGGGCAGAGTTTGTGTAACGGACAAAGTAAAGAAGTGTTTTAGAGTTTCATCGCAGTTCCCTAGGTGACTGGGATTGGCTAAATCAGTGGTTCTCAGTCTTGACTACATATTGTTTATCTGGATGGCTTTCATAGAATATCACTATCCGCAAGATATTCTGATTTATTGGTCTGACATTGACCTCAGCATGAATATTTTATAAAGCAACCCAAGGGATTTTAAGAGTAGCCACTGTTGAGAACCAGTGCACTAAATAGAAATATGGTTCTCTTTACTCATTATGGATTCTTAAAATCAGTCCAGGCTGAACATTAGGGGAAGAATGTTGTTCTTGATGCATCTGGGTGATTTGCAAATCAAGAAAATCAAGAATGAGTGAAAAGAAGCCTTAATGTCTGGTCCTCCCAGAGGAACCCCAAACTCCTGAGTTTATATTGCCGCCAAGAGCTTGACATGAGGGGCTTGGGTTAAAGTGTCAGATGTGTAGCCTAGGCAAGACTCTTAGCCTCTTCTTTCTTTTAACATTAAAGAGAAGTTAAAGCAATCTCTAGATCAGATGAATGGTGGATCCTGGAGTTCTCTTAAATGTTCCAATACTGTACAAGGTAAATTTCCAAAGTTTAAATTTAATTTGAAGTTGAAGAGATGTTACTCTTAGGACAAAATCTCTTAAACTTTGCAAGTATATACAATATAAAATTTAATCAATTTTTATGAAAAATATATACATATAGTTTTGATTCCCTTAAATTTATTTGTTCTTAATTGTGAGTTTTCCTGGAGTTGAGGAACGTGTTATCTCTTAGCAGGTTATAGCATCCGTTATCTGAGGTTACTGGCCACTGGGTTTCACTAGAATTCTACCTGGATTCTGGTCTCTGTCCTTTTGAAATGTATTGAATCTTATTGGTTACTATAGAGTCAATGCCTCCACAACTCAAAGTCTATGGTGAAGCCCTTGCTGCCTACACAGCTATGTTGTGTGCCCACCATGCAAGCTAGCAGTCCCAACCACCTGTTTCATGATTACATCTTTCCTCCTTTAACTCTTGTTCATGTATGCTTTTCTAGGCAAGAACTTAATGTTATTCTTTTTTTTAAATTTTATTTTAAGAGAAAAAAATAAAAGCAATGATACAGAATTTGAAAATAAGACAATAGCAAATTAACAATGGTTATTATATTGTATATTGTTATCTTTAAAGTAGTTGCTCAGATTATAAGACATAGGCATGCAAATTTGATCAAACAATATAAGCACAAACCATTCCTTTCAATGAACTAATAGAAATTAGTAGTATAATTATCTTAGCTATCTTGTCTGTATGTGTGTGTGTGTGTGTGTGTGTGTGTGTGTGTTTTCTTTTCCCTTCCTTCTTTTCTCCATACCCCATCCCAATTGTTCTTTCGTTTTGGACAGTTTCTTTTCCTTTCACAATATCTATTGTACATTTTAGATCTTATGTACTCTTTCAATTTCTTACAGTATGGAGACAATACAATGTCTACACATGTGAGTCTGATTTATTTCACTTATGAGAATGGGCTCTAGTTGCATCCATTTACCTTAAGTTTGTCCTTCTTTATAGCTGAGTAGTACTCCATTGTATAAAAATACCACATAAGAACTTTATGTTATTCTGATTTTTTATATGTCTCTATCTCTATAGATATGTCTCTATCTCTATCTACCTATGGATAAGATATAAGGGACAGAAAGAGCTGTGGTTGTTCCTTGCTTGTTTGTGCTCCTTCTGCTTGCCATGAACTGCTTCTCTTTGCTATGCCTGTCTGCCATGCCACCCAGCCTTGGAGCCAGCTGAATATGGACTGAAACCTCTATAAACTGTAAGCTAAATAAACCTTCTCCCCTTTAACTTTGGGTGTTGGGTATTTTGTCTCAGCAACAAGAGAAAGGACTTTAAGACAGAATTTCATACCAGAAGTGGGGTCATTGATGTGACTGTACCTGACCATATAGTTTAGAAGCCTTTGGATGTGGCTTGTAGGAAGAATTAGGAAAGGTTTGGAGATGCCACTTGGAAAAGTAGAGTTGGAATGCCTTAGGCTGTACTTGATATGAGATTCTTGTTAGAGATCAAAAGACCAGAAAACTGGTAGAAATTCTGCTGGTAAAGACCAGGCTCAGGAAAGTTTTGCTGGGAAGGATTTTATTGACTGTTGGACTCCAGACAATGTGTATTATGCCTTTGTTTGCATTTTTCTCTTATCCAGAAACTTAGATTAAGACTGGTGGACTAATTCATCTTGCAGAAGAAATTTCAAGGCAGTCTAATGTTGAGACAGTGGCATGACTACTGTTGGGGGCGTTCAGCCAGATTTATGTTGAGAATTTGGAATAAAGAGCCCAGCAGAATGATTAAAAACACTGTGAGTTTGGCCAGAAAGTAAGTTCCAGTAAAGTTGTGACCTGCAAAAGTGGAACAGAGGAGAAATTAATAGCTGAAAAACTAGCAAGAAAAAGCCAAGTCTTCAGAAGAAGACATCAGAAAAGATGGTCTGAGGATATCACAAGAACCAGCAGGACTCAAGCCTTTGCAGCCCTGGAGTTGCAAAAGTGAAATACTTTACTTTGAGAATAGACACTCAGAATACCATGCTCCAAAATGGCAGGGCCTAGGAAAGTTATTTCTTGGGATTTTGTTTATAGGCAGTTGACCCCTACAGTCAAGAGAGAAAAAAGCCTAGCTACTGCTTCAGCTGGCAGCAAAGCCTGATGTCATCTATGTGGTGGTCATTTTAGGTGCATGAAGAATGCAAGAGTTGTGGGGTCAGGAAGGCTTCACCCAGATTTCAGAAGAAGGCCTAGCAGGCCAGGGAATGTGCCCCAGAGAGGGCAGTGTGTGAAGCTGTGAGTATGAAGGTGAAGGTGCAATGAAGACCCCAGAAGGATTGGAGAAGCCAGGAATTTTGATCATCTGAGGAAAACTCCAAGTAGAGAGCAGAGCCAGGCCAAGAGAGAAGCCATGGGAGCTAAAACTACCAGAAATGCTGTAGGGGAAAAGCCACCCCCAGCCTTGGAGTCACATCTTGCCATAGATTGCCTCAGATCCTGCACAAGGAACTATAGGACTTAATGTTTGCTCTGCTGGATTTTGGACTTGCTTTGGTCCCATTCCTTTGGATCACTCTGTATCTTTTGGAATGGAAATGTTTATCTTGTGCCCTTTTATGTTGGAAGTGCATAACTTTCTTTTTTTCATTTGTACAGGAGGTCACAGCTAAGAGTTTGCCTTAAATCTCAGAGGACACTTGGGATTTAGACTTTTCAGCAGTGCTGACACTGTTGCATTTTGGCAACTGTTAGAGATGGACTAAATGCCTTTTGCATAAAGGAATGCACATGAGTCTTTGGGAGCCAGGGGCAGAATGCTGTGGTTTGTACCTAGATGTCCTTCTAAAGCCTCATGTAGTATAGGTGGGGCTTTTTCAGAGGTGCCTGGATTTAGAGTGTGTGACACTGGGAATTGATTCATGATGCAGTGCTAGGATCAAGGACACTAGGATTAAGGGTGCGAGGGCTACTCATCTTAAGTAGCCTGGCTAAGGTATAAGGGGTAGAAAGAGCTGCAGTCACCCTTCGGTTGCTTTTGCTACCTTCTGCCCATCATGAATTGTTTCTCCTCTGCTATGGCTGTCTGCCATGCTACCCTGCCTTAGAGACAGCCAGTTATGAACTGAAACCTCTATAAACTGTGAGCCAAATATACCTTTCCTCCCTTAACCTTAGGTGTTGGATATTTTGTCTCCATAATGAGAGAAAAGCAACTAAGACAATATACAACATACTTCCCTATATTGAAATGATATTGGATAAGTAAGTTAGGCCAGGGAGTTTACATAGCTCTTTGAATGGTGACCCCATCCATCAGTCAGCAAATAGTTACTGACTTGTGCTGTGAGCTGGGCACTGCTATGGTGGTGCTTGGAGCCTGGACAGGTGCATGAGGGCATGGGCAGAGAAGTAAGGCATTCAAGGCTCAGGGAGGTCCCCCAGGTGGCCAGAAGGGGATACAATGAAATAGTATGGGCCAGAACTATCTGCGACAAGGTTGGGCTGAGTCTGTGAGGATTTTGTTTCCAGTGGCACTTGGCCCACCTTCAAGGGGACACATTGATATGACAGTTGCCACCATGACAA
The DNA here is from genome assembly GCA_004027595.1 of Dinomys branickii. Lineage (NCBI taxonomy): Eukaryota > Metazoa > Chordata > Mammalia > Rodentia > Dinomyidae > Dinomys > Dinomys branickii. The sequence goes on along the minus strand of PVLD010031280.1, from coordinate 2,510 downwards.
AAAAATGTGAGAAGAAGGAGTGTGAATACCCAAGACAGCAAGTCCTCCGTGGTGTTCCTGGTGCTCCTCCACAGGGCAGCGAGTCCTGCTCCCTGTAGCCCTGCTAGCTCCACCTTCTAGTTGATCTTCCTAAAGTTAGTGCCAGCCTGTCTGGCCTCCACCTCACGATGGAGCCAATCTGCCCCACAGGGGAGAGGCAGTGTGGATGTTTCTCCCTCCCCTCCCCTCCCCTTCCCTTTCCTTCCCTTCCTCACGCCCCCATAGTCTTCTCCTTCTACCTCACAGCCTTTGAGCCTCCATGTGCCTAGAAGTAGGCCAAGGTCTGGGTTGTACAACCTCAACCAAAAGCCGTCCTTGTCCACCATGAGCCCAGAACAAGGCCTGACTGCAAACCTATTTAAAGGGCAAAGGATGAAAAGCTTTTTATTTGTTTCAGGGTCTCCTTTCCTAGCAAACTTAAATACGCGTAAAACCTGTCCCCCTTTCCTGCTCCCTTTGTGACCGTTTGACCTAACACATTCCTTAGGAAGTTTGTGCTATAAAGTTCCCTTGCATTATAACTTCCACTCTTAGGGCCTCATTCGTCAGAAAGATAAACACACACACAAAAGCATGCATGTGTATTAAAAAGGTCCCTGCATGGAAAATAAATGAGGAGATGTCAAGAGAGCGTTATCACTCTGGGTATCTCACTATCTCTAGAGGAATCCAGCCACTGACTGCCAGAAGATAAGCAAGAAGAGAAGCCACAATAAAACAGAAAAGGTGGTAATATTTTACTCTGCATAAGGCTGGGGGTGAGAGTGTCTCAGTGATCCTTTCTGGGGTGGAATTCTTTTATTCCATGTGTGAGCCTTGCCTACCGTGACATGCATGTGCCTGTGTGTCCCCAGCTTTGTGCATGGTGTCCTTGGTCCCTGGCCTGTGCAGGGCCAGTCCCATGGGCACACAGCCTCCTGTGGATGCAAGCAGCATCTCTGCTCCTCTGAGCCCATCCATATGCATGTGTGTCGGTAGCCCAGCAGCGGTCGGCATCATTCATTTCCAAAACCAGCATGCATTCATTTTCATAACTTTTTGTTCCATTACAATATTAATGGGACTATCAATGGGAAAGGACAAGAGAAGCATTTTTAATGTTTATCTGACAGTTGCAAATTTCACTTGAGGTTGTTTACTGGGATCTGATTGTTGGCAGAGAGGAGCAGGAGAGGCGGCAAGATTAATGGGATCACAGGAAGAGGAGATGTATTTATGGGCCTTCTGAACACCATCTAAGAGTAATAAAAAGTCCTGCCGCACCCTTCCCCAAGTGCGACTTAAGAAGTTTTAAACGCTGAGAAATGAGGGATTGTTTTAATTAACTTCCATCTAATCCAGGTGGCCTGTTCAGAGTGAATCATGTTGCATTTGTGTCTCAGTCTATTAAAAATTAGACGGCCCTCTCCCATCCCCCACCTCTCAAACTGCTCTCTCTCTCTCCTCAACCCCCTGCCCTCAGCCCTCTGGCCTGGATTGCTGTCAGTTTGATTTGCCATATTTTTTTCTCTACTAAACTCCTACTAAGAAAGGCAGGGAGAGAAAAGAGGAAGACGTCAGAGGTCGCTAGGGCAAAAGATGGACACTTGGCCTTGGACTGGAGAGAAGGGAACGGTGCATATCCCAAAGCCTTCTGCCTGCTCCTGGATGCTTAGCCCTAAAGATCCTGGCCACCCTAGGGTCCTGAGAGCCCTGAGACCCACAGTGGGGTGAAGGGCTCAAGATGCATGGAGGACCCATCTCCAGCCTCCAGAAAGGGATCAGGCTGTGGGAGGAGACCCAGGGTCACTGGCTTCTGCTGAGGTCCTCTGTGACTTCTTTCCTTGCTGAGTCCTCCTTCTTCCTTGGGTCCTCAGGAAGGTTGTCCGTGAAAATACAGTGTCTAGTTAAATTTGAATGTCAGGCAGACAAAGAATAGTTCTTTTAGTATATGCATATCTGCAATGTCACATGAGAATACACCAAAACACTATTTGTTGTTTATCTGAAATTCAAATTTAATTGAGATGTGGGAAGAATCTCATGATATCATCAAAGACACAAGAAAAGTCAATCCAACGGCTGCAAGATGAGGCAAAACGTAACAATATTCGAATTATAGGAGTATGTGAAACAGCAGGAGATCTCACAAATGATATAAAAGGAATATTTGATGAAATAGTAGCAGAAAATTTCCCAAACAAGGTAAAAGATACTGAAGTTCAGTTAAGCGAGGCATATAGAACCCCAATGATCCATAACCCAAAGAAAAACACACACAGGCATATAATAATCAAGATCCCAGATATCCAGCAAAAGAACGCAATATTAAAAGCTGCCAGAGAAATGAAACAGATCACCTATAAAGGAAAACCCATCAGAATCACAGCAGATTTCTCAACGGAAACCATGAAAGCAAGAAGAGCTTGGAGCGAGATACTACAGATTCTAAGACAAAACAACTTCCAACCCAGACTGATGTATCCTGCAAA